>JAVHNF010073193.1:0-16959 GCA_034783455.1 Micropsitta finschii
TTCCTCTTATGCTTGAGGTATTTCCTCCCTCCACCTGCTGTCAAATGCGTCCATCATAACCCGTTATAGATGTGTCAAGTTCTGACACTGATTTACAGAAGTCATCAGAGGAAGTCAGAGACTCTAGGTGTTCTTGTTGCTTCTGCTGTCTGGCTATTGTGAATATACTGAGGGCATCAGGAATGCTTCACCTTCAAAGATTCATCTGATTTGGTACATTTTACCTGCTTCTCATTTATACCATATGTTCTAGTGAAATGGCTGATGTGGCTATCTTTAATCTCCGTAGAGAGCTGAGAATTGACTGTGAACTTCATGTATGATAAAGCATATGTCAAATCCATATTTATGAGACTAGAAATGTTCTAAACTGTAGAAACTCCTAAAAGTAAGATATTTATGTCACAGAGATGAGGAACAACCAGTCCTGAATTCCAAAAACCCTATCAGTGGCTGATGCAGGCAGGTATGCTGTGTGAAAGAGACAATAACCTTAATAAATTAAGGTAGAAAATTGGAGGTGGTGGTGGTGGGAGACCCAAAGTAAAATTTAAAAAAAAAAATAAATAAAATAAACTTTTCCCTTTGTACTGAGGAAGAAAATGTGGAAAAATGTAAATGGGGCAGTGGAGAGGGAAGAAAGGAAGAAAAACTAGGTCTGTTTCACTAGACAGTGATGTAGTGCTATGGGCCAAACTGTGCTTAAGCATAACTAGTAAAAAACTTGAAATATTGCAATGTTCTTCACCTGCAGAAAACGAGGAAGAATAAACGTGTTCTCTGTATCTCTGGTAGATGAACAGGAACTGGTCTTTAAACAGAAGAATTAGTTTTTATTGCCATCAAAATGATGGTAAGAATAGTGTGGGAATCTTCTGGGGTGCTTTTCAGAACAGGTTACCTGTTGCTAGATCTCAAACTGCCTTATGTTAGGAAGATGAGCTATATCGTCTTTTGGACTGTAAGTGATGAAAGTTATTATATTTATTCTTTGTCTATATCAGTACACTGTTAAGTTTTGTGCTTTTATCTCCTTAAGACACACCTGGGCAGTCCTTCAACTTTTAGAGCAGAAACAGGTTCTAAACCACTGTCACTATTGCAGTTCAGATTGGCTGAATTTCCTCCCCCTTTTGTTTCCCCTCCCCTTTATAAGCATACAATCAAATGATATTAACATATATGAGATTTTGCTGTTGATTTGTAGAAAAACTCTAAGAACTTGCCAATAAAGCTTAAATTGACAAGCAGGCATTCTTTATTGCAGTGATGGGAGACACGGGGGTTAGCTCCTCCAAGCGTGTCCCACTTAAGCACCAGGCAAGCTGTGATTATGTAATTATTAAACATATGCATGTAATGTAATGAATATATATTCATGAAGCTACTTATGCATTACATCATACCTCCAGACAATTCTTCCTGCATGCGCACAATAATGTGGTAGTGGTCTTTGTGACCCCTGGTGGTCGTTTCTTCATTATCTTCCGCTTCATCCTTTGGCTGAACTTCGGAATTGGCCAGCCTTGTTGTCCATTTGCTGGCTCCTTGGTTCTAACTGGTTTCCCTAAACAATAACTGAAGAGTTCTCTTCCTTGCCATTGTTAAGAGTCCATCTGGGGTCCAGGTTGCTTAGTTACAAGCGAAAGGTTTGTTCTCTATAACAATGAGCTATCCTTGATTCTGTCATTCTTGTTCTTTCCCCATCTCACTGTAGAAGGAGAAATATATTAAATATAACAGATGCAGTCTTCATCTATATGACTTGAAGTCCCACAGCCACATGGTAAGGCTTCAACAGGGTTAGATTTTCAAGATGTCCCAATGTGTCCTTGCATTAAGTGTGACTATGAAGCATGTAGGTAATAGAGCTCTGCTAGAGTTTATAAGATAGTGTGATGTTCCAGTAACAGAGAACGAAGAGGTTGATTAGATGCAAACTCCTGGTTTATTTGCTATGTACCTGCCACATGTTCTAGTGCTTTGTTATCAGCAATTGTTAATGTTCAGTAAAGTTTGTTCTTAACTCTTCTTACTCTTGAGAAGAGTTCTTGCAAAGTATTACTTGGGGGAATTTTTGGTGTTTTAGGAAGAGCCTGTTTGGTTGGTTGGATAGGGTCATCAAGGCATATATGTTCTGGCAATAATTCTTAATCAGGAGAGTGTTTGACAGACTGTTTCTAGCCATTTGTTCTGTCTGTCAAGATTCCTCAAAGAACTGTAAAAAGTTAAATCAGTACATTTCACTGAAGTGATCAAATCAATTTCTAAAATATTAGAAGACATTCTCTGTCAGAGCACTTGCATCTACTTCTGTGTTTTGCTTTTGCCTTCCTTAATTTGACATGTTGTTGTCTTTGTCTCTCTCTGCCTGTCCTCCTCTTTCTGAACCACCTTATTTATCTTATATTTGAATCTTACTGTTTTAAAATGGGCAGATGTTCTAGAGAGAAATGTTTTCTTCTGAGACTGATGCCAAATGCTTTGCATAAATTAGGTTGCATTATAGGAGTCATTGAAAAAGACAATTATTACTATTTATCCTTCAAACTAGGTTATGAGATCTTAGAGCACCCAAGGCAAAGAAGTAGACAATGTAAGAAAAAGTTGCTCTCAGGTTCATTAACAAAACACATCATATGGTGACCTGACTCAGTTCATAAGTTTGGGGCTATAAGGTGGTAAGTATGTGTGTATAATTCATTCTGTGTATTTGGGCTTAATGTGTGGATCCTGTTGATGATTTTTGATTGCTTAGATTTATGAATGGCAATAGTCTCCTTATTTGAAGATTTGCTCTTAGTTTTCAGGAAAGGGCAGAAATTACTTTTGAGATTCTAATAGCCTCATCAAACATTTTCCATTGGAGTACTCAAAGTACAGAGTTGACAGGTTTCTCTGAATTTTGTGCAGCTGGCAGATTACGTATTATGTTAACTCTGTTCTTCTGTAATGTTCAAGTTGAGTAGATCTCCTGTCACTACTTTTCTTCTGAGTACAGTGATACTGAATTAAAAAAATATAATTGTAATCTTATAGATGAGATTTCTGAGTTTGCTAGTAATGACTCAGCAAATCTGGTTCTGGGAAACAAGTCTTTTATACAACTGTCTTATTGTCTTCTGCTGTGGAACTCTGTGCTTTTAATAATTTCTGGAATCATAGAATAATTCTTCTAAATCTTCCAGAGTGGTATTTTAACTGGAATTCATGCACAAAGCAAAGTCGATACTGAAATCTGCACAGATTTCTTGGGGTTTAATCTTCAGAACCTTTAAGGACAGAGATACTGTAACCTCTTCTTTGTTCAAATGCTTGCTTCTACTCTGGATGAAAAGTTTCCCTGAAATGCAAAGTTCCAGCTTAAGTATGACTGCTGTCTGTCACTTCCATGAATAGCCTTGGTTCATCTTCTCTGTAACCTCCTTGTAGGTGTGGAAAGGCATGACAGTGAGTCATGGCAGGCCTCTCTTAGGTCCCTGTTGTAGACAGTTTTATACCATCTGTTTAGTTGCGTCATCAGGTCTCAACACTTTCTGACCCATTCTTTTAAAATAGCTTGCACTCACAGGCTCTTAAACTGAACTTTCTGCTTTTTAGTATTCAGGTAGGCTTTTTTTCCCCACAGACATTCCTGTTCTCACAGTAGGAGTATGTAACTGGTCTCTATGAACTATGAAGTCTCAAGAATAATTTCCACTCAGTTGATTGCACAAATAGGAGAACGGTGGTGTATTTTTTTTTTTTTTCTTGTTGTTGTTTTATTTGTCATGGTAACAGGAATGCTGAACCAAACCCTTTAGCTCACAGTTGCTTCACTAGCCATTTTCTTTTACTGTCTTTAGCAGACACAGTATCTTAAGTGACATCAGTGTTGAACAGAAATACTTTATCAGCTGATAGGTTTTATGCCTTACTGTCTGTTTTTACTTCTACAGTAGCTGGGAAGGAGCTGCTTTGTGCTTTTACACACTAGCAAGTATTTGACATGCTTTACTCAAAAGCAAAGTCCAAATTACGCAGTCATAGTATCTCTAGCTTGTTAGATCAAAGCACTTTAAAAGTGCTATTCAGAAGGCATTATAAAAGCTTTGGTAAGGGCCACTGTAGTTCCTCTTGTTCCTCTAGGTTATATTTTAATGTTTAGCTATTCAGTATATTCTCAAGTTTGTGTCAAGCTATCGAAGTTGCTCATTTTCAAGATACAGGAAGAAAAAGGTGTCTAATACTGGGTATTAGAATTTTACATTGGGAATGCATAATTGGTCACAAAATTAGATAATTCTTTTAAAGTAACAAAGCTTCAAAGAAGAAAAGCAGCAATACTCACACTTCAGCTATACCTTGAAGCTAAATGACTATCATTTTATGACAGCTGTGCAAAATGTATGACTGCTGAGCTGTTTGTACATGATGCTATCATATTACATTAATAGAAATTTTCCCTGATAATGAAAACTGGTAGGAGGTGAAGAGTAACGCTTTATGTTATGACTTGCAGCCATTGACTATCTGCATCCAACAGATTTATTGCCCTCTATGCACATCATGCCTTTTACAGTATCTTCTGCCATTTCTTCAATAAAGTACAAGGATGATGATATAGATGGAATGATATAAAAAAAAAAAAGTGAAAACCTGAGTACTCACTTCACATTTCAGATTTCCGCCTGTTGTTACCAACTGCAATGCTTTTTTACAGTAAAAGTAGAGATGAGTTCTGACACCCCTGGAACTTCCATTGAAAAACTTTTGGGGGTGGAGTATGAAAGAAAACAGGAAGATTTCTGGTGGCCAACTGGCAGAAGACTGAGATTCTGATGTATCTGGCTTCTTAAGTCTGTGATAACTTGCTTGATGATCTGCTTAAGTCATGTAATCTTGGTGGCCAAAATTCAGTCAAGCACTGAAGTATGATATTAATTTAACCTGTAATGTCACACATGCAGATGTGGCATGTGTGGTGGTGGTAGGATTTCATCCAGAATGCCAGAAGCCTTGAATTGGAAGTTAAAACTGTAAACAGGATTCCTCCCCATCCACCACCTCAGCCCACCAAATAAAGACATCTTTGCCTAACTACTTTTCTGTGTAGAATGGGCCTAGCAATACTGCCTTTTTTCCTTAAGGTGTTAAGTTTTAAAATTGTTTCGATCAGGAGAGACACTTTTTCTAGAGTGCTTAGCATATGGAGAGAATCAGGTGGTGAAGACCAGCATTAGCATATGGATATTGAGGTAAAGCAAAGTACCTGGAATGGATCAGCTCTGAGAGTTGTAAAGCATTAATGCTACCACACTTATAATATAAGGTTTGTTTCACTACTGGAAAGATAAATGGTTTCCTCTAACAGTTGTGAGTAACTAAAAAAATGATGGAAACCCTCTTATTTCTGTTGTTGGTATCTGGTATCTGTAGTTGGCCATAAATCTCCATATGGTTTTGTGCTAGCAAGTGCAATTGAAAATTTTCTTCTTGGAGAATGAATCCTACTTAGAATACAAAGTGATATGCTACCATACTACTTTGTAATATATAATAATAGCTATACAATAAAACAATTTTCAGTTTTGCAAACACTTTCTTTGCCGTCTAAATCCATTCTTCCCTCCTGCCCTCCATGGTACTTTCTTATCTGTTTTCCGCATAGCTATAGTTCTGCACTAGTTCTTTTTTTGTCTAGATTCTTCAGACTTTTTCTGACCTTTTCTGATTTTCTTGCAAGTGAGGTCTATCCAATAAGAAGTCTTACAGAGTCTAATTCACAAATGTCAAATTCAGTTACATTGTTAATCAAACAATTTTTCTTCCTTTGTTTATGGGTAGCTGGTTATTTCTTTCTATATTGCAATTACCATAGAAATGCATTTCCTATGTGTACTTTTTCACTCTGTCCTTCTCTGTGCTCCCGCTTGTTTATAGTAATTTTTTTTCTTCCTCTGAAAATTTTTACCATTAATGTGTTTTTCAGTGCCTTGAGCAGATGTATTAAAATGATACACTGAGGATCTGGTCAGCTGGAGAAAAATATGCAGAAATAAAATGGATAATGGCTTAATAACACTTTAATACACAAGAACGGTAGGGAGGTTATGCAAATACACAAGTTCTTAAAGTTATCTTTAAATTACATTTTTTGAGCCTTTAAGGAGAAGAATAAATACACTGGGATCTACTGGTGCACCTTAAATGTTGTGAACATTATTAGAAAGAGAAAGTTATTTCCCCAGTAAATGCCAATGTACTTAGTTCCATCTTGGGTGGTGTTCAGGAAGGCAGTGGGGATATGAGAGGGGACAGTGTTGCATCCAAACTTAAATGGAAATCTGCCATAGCAGGGGAGGGAGGTTTTACATCTTTCTGACAATACAAATAGCAGGGAGGAGCCAGTATTAGGAAATAGATACTGTCTATTTAAAAACAAGGAGAGAATAGGGACACAAAGTCAGTAAGACAAAGAGTAATAGAACTGAGTTCTGAAGAAGCAGAATTGCCAGGAAACTCTGATTTATTTATTTATTTATTTATTTAACCCCAACCCCCCCCCCCCCAATTTAATATAATTGGAGAATGCATTTGCATGAAATTCAGTCAGCGTCTGTGTTCTGGTGGTTATTTTTGAAAAATCTATTATATGAATAATTTTCATAATAAAAATATATAAGCCACAGTCAGAAGGTCAGGTTTGCTACTTTTGAAATACATGAATACCACATGACTTTAAAATTTTTTGCCAAGAACTGAAATTAAGAGGAAATTATGTGCTAAGAAATGTAAATTTCAGTTCTGGAAAGGCATCTGAAATTGAACTGAGCATTAGTAATAACATAATTCTGACTTCTCTGTTTGGCTTCCCACATGCTTAAAGTTTGAGTTCTTTAATATTATTTTTAATTTTGACATTTGCTGAAATCCTTTATTTTGTACGGCCCCAGTCTAATAGGTATAAAGTTCAGCTCCATTCAAAACTTGGCACTAATCCTGTCCAGTCCACCTTAAGCATGTTGTATTGACATAAATGTTCACTAGAATTTCCTCAGCATTACAAGATGTCTAGGGAATTTTATCTGAAAAAGGATGCTAGAAGATGGCATTATATGTGGGATTGGGACCTATACTTATGTGTTGGAATAATTCAAATGTTAGTGTAAAGAATTACTCATATATGGCCACATTTATCTGATTGCTCACTGCTTATTTATCTTGGTTTATAAATATTCAAGGGCGTATGACTGAAAACTCTCATTTATTCTGAAGAGAATTTGTACAAAATCAGCTGCTAATCATCTCTTTTCAAGATTCAGTAAAATGAACAACCACAAAATAGCATCTTGAAAAGTACAAAATTCCTTTTCTTCATGTAAATCTGCTGTTCCTATCTGATGTCTTTCTCTCAAGAGTCTGGTAAAATCCTGTGGCTTTCTGGTGTGTCCAGAAGGACAACAAATTTGGACAGACTGTGCTGTGCATTTCTTGAACTTCATGTATTCAAAGCAAGGTTTTCAGTATTACAAGACAATCCTATAATTTGGCAGATATGATCCTTTCACATTTTAGTTAGTCTGAAATGTCAATATGCTTGTTGTGTGGGTGGTGCGTTCATTAACTTGAATTAAATAACGTTGCTTCTGCTTTAGAAGCCTCCAAAAAACTGTAGTCCTGGCTTGGCCCCTGACCTGTTGATTGACGTTGTGCAATTTAACTCTCCTATATGTCTAGTTCCATACTGATAAAGATGTGAAAAATTCTGCTTACTGTCCGCAGTTTAAAAAGGAAATGTTGATGACAATGTATGTGGAAAAAATGCCTTTGTATTTTTTTTTTGGTGTAATTCTTTGTTTTGTGGTGCTGTTTTGTTGTGGGTTTTTTTTTTTTTTGTTTTTGTGGTTTTTGTGGTTTTTTTTTTTTTTTTTTTTTTTTTTTTTTTTTTTTTTTTTGTTTGTTGTTTTTTTTTTCCATTTAAGGCTAAGTGTATGAGAATACCCTAGCAGTTTTTTGTCGTATGTTTTACCCCTTATTGTCAGAAGTGTAGAGTATGAGCAGCTGCTGAAAGCCAAATACTTTCCAAAACATTAATGATGTTTCTGTTATATGGAGAAAACAAGCAATGACAAAAAACCAAAACCCTGCTGCTTGATGCTGTGGGTGGCCTTGAGATTAGGATTGCTTATTTTTGTCTTCATTTCTCTGTTTACCTTGGTCCCAGTAATAATTACGATCTTTCTTTTGTACGTTGCCTTCAGGGACAGAAGATGATGTTGGTATTCTGCCAAGGACTATGGATATGTTGTTTGAAAGCATTCAAGGAAAGTTATACACAGCAATGGATCTCAAACCCCACCGATGTAGAGATTATATAAAGCTGACTAAAGACCAAGTGAGAGAAGAAATTGCTATTAAAAATTCAATACTTCGCCTGACAAAAGAGGTAGAGAATCACTTCTTCCTATACTGATGAGTATGCACATCTTTAGATAGCTCAATGTTACCCTGTTCATTTCTCAATAGAAAGACTCTTTATTTAAGCATGGACATGTCTATTTGCTGTCAGCCAGCTATTCAGATGAGCAGTAAAGTGGGCAGTAGAGCTGATAAACCCTGTTCTCCTGTGGTTTTCTGTCTTGTAGCTGAATACTTGATAGGATGTAAACATAAGGGTGTGTTTTTCTGTAGCTTTGCCACCTGACAATTTATCCTCTAGGGTTGCTGGTGCTTAAGAAGTACTGTACACTAATAGTATCCCCATCTGTGGAGATGCCACTAGGTCTGCTCCTTTAAAGAATTACTGTCTTTCAGAATACTTGACTGAAATTAATAATTTTGAGGTTGTTGCCCTCTTTCTGTTTGGCAAGTATCCTCAAAAGAAGCAATTTTTATTTCATTTTCTTTCTTTCTTTTTTTTTTTTTTTGTTTTTTTGTTTTGTTTTGTTTTTTTTATTTTTTTTTATAATGGCAAAGCTATAAAGCCATTGGACTTCTAAAGATTTGAACTAAAATGGGTATCTGCTGGGCTTCCTTAAACAGATCACTGTTGAGTAGTCCAGAAATATACTTCAGTTTCATGAGCTGCCTGGAGTTCTGAAACTGTTTAGTCCCATTAGTTATAGGAGATTTGTATTTTATATAAGGATACCCTTTTTCTTGATGTTTCTTAATGCTGAAATGAATGGAATAAGAAACCTGTGTGTATGCTAGCAATTTGAAATAGGAAGGGATTATTGTGGTGGGGATTTTTTTTGGTTTTGTTGGTTTGGTTTTTTTTTTGGTTTTTTTTTTTTGGTTTGGTTTTTTTATCTTTGAAAATGCTTAATTTATCTCCCTAGTGGTGTGCTAGGTTATAATGAAGTATTCTGGCTGTTGTGTCTTGGAATATATGTGTCCGTTTTTGTTCTTTTTTCTTAGTTAACTGGACTTCTCCAGTGTGGAAGGCAGGTGGCAGCAAAATTCTTCAAAACTTCATTTCAAAAGTCCAGCCCATGTTAAATTTCACATTAACAGTCTTTAAGAATTTCAGAAAAGCCTGTTATATGTGCACTGAATACACGTATATGTTCCCTGTAGCTTCTGAAAATGTGCTTAAAAGAACAATACTTTGGCTTATAAATTTGGTGGCAAAGTTTGTATCTATATTAAGAGACAGATTTTTTTTATGTATAAAGCTCAAACCTAAAAGTTTTGATTGCCTATTTCAGGAATATCTTCATAGAATTCCAGCTTTAGATGAAATACAACTCTGAGAAAACATAAAAAAAATCCCAAACAAACAAAAAACAAATGCCCAAACAAAACTGAACTGACCTAAACCACACCTGTTTTCTTTTCTTTTAGGCAGTTCTGTTTCTAAACAAAAATCATTCAACTGAAACTAAAATGGGGAATGGAACACGTGTATGCACCTCATATGCTCTGATTTATTCTTTGATCTTTTCTAGATTTGTGGTTTTCTTTTATTGATAAGAAGATTTTTATTCTCTTCCTAAGACCTAGACTTTATTACAGGCTGTAGAAACCTTTCACAGTTGAATCATGAAGCAATAAATTGCTCACTTAATTTCTGAAGTGAACATATGTTCTATACTTACCTGTTTCTGAGAGTTGACCTAATAAGCTGCAAGGTAAGGAATCCTGGATTAGCAAAATGCCAATAATAAAAAAAAGAAAAATCACGACTCTACATTTACCATGATAAGAGTAATGCAACTGGACTCCTGCAAATCATCCTGTTTAAATAATCCTGTTTCTGTGGGGGCTCTCACTCCTCTCTCTTTTTCTGTGGCTCACTTTCTTCTGGTTCAGCAAGCTGAAGTGCTGTATGCTGTGATAAGGCCTGACATAAGGGAAGTGTCAGGAATGAGTATTAAAGTAAGAACAATCCTTTCAACAGGAGTCTACTTGTGCACTAGGCATAATATGTAGCCAGGGTCTTTGTAGTGGCATATTACAGCTGTGCTGCATTCCTATCTAGTAGGACAATAGAGCTACTACAGGAGTAACTGGTGGTGTATAGTCAACAATATATCTTCAATTCTGTTCTCCTTTATAGGTAGACCATCAAAATAGCACAACCAACAAAGCACCGGTTGATTCTAATGGTATGTTTAATATTAAGGACTTGTAATTAAAGCTAACAAGTTTTATTCAGGTCAATAACTGACTTATGGCCTATGTTAATAGTAAAATGACTACTTGGTATTTTTATATGCCTGTGAATTGGGTCGTAAGCAAGTTATCTGTGCATAAAACAGTGCTACTTATTCTGTGGGCCCCAGTGGTGTCCTGACAGGCTTTTGGAGTACCTATACATAATCTGTTTTTCGCACTTAAAAACTACCTAGGTTTGCTTTAAAAAGTCAGAATGAAGTGTACTTGTTGATTTAATTCAATCTTCTAAAGATATTGAAGAGACTTGAATAATTCCAACCAAGCCATGTGTGCATGATAAAATTTGCAAGTGGAAAAGGAAGTGGCAATTATGTAGGGTACGCATGTGATGCTTAATAAAGGGGGAGGAGTTCTCAATTGTTTTTGTCTACGACAAGTGTTCTAGAAGGCTCAGTTTTTACTTACTAATTTTTTAAAATGAAATTCACTTTACTAGGCCTATATTGACTTGTAATACTTTGTTCTTGGCAGATTTGGAGCAGCTCTTAAAAGATTCGGAACAGTCTAGCCCAACTATGAAAAATTACGTAAAGTTTTCTGTTTGGGTTTCATTTTTTGAGATTTACAATGAATGTTTTTATGATCTCCTGATTCCTATATCAAATGACAAGAAAAGAAGAACGCTACGCCTTGCTCAAGACATCAAGGGATGTTCATATGTAAAAGGTGATTGGAATACATTGCAAATTGCCAAATAGTATTACTCCTGGTGTGCATATGTTATCTCTGAAGCCCTTCTTTTTGATAATATTTATAAGTTTGTCATGTTTGTTCTTCCTAAAGGTCTACAGTGGGTACAGATTTCTGATTCTAAAGAAGCTTTTCGACTTCTAAAACTGGGGTTGAAACAGCAGAGTATTGCAAGCACGAAACTAAATGCTTACTCCAGCAGGAGGTGAGAAACATGTTGAATAACACTGGGCATACGGTGGTGTATGGGACGGAGCATGAAGAAAAAATATGGCTTGAAGGTCTAGGGAAGAAGCTTTAAGAAGATCTAGATATCTAGGCTTAGGAAGGAGGTCTCTAGATATCTAGGTTTAGAGTTTGGCATCCTTTAGCAGTGCTTTAAGCCAAAAGGATTCAATCCTTCAATAAGATGAACATGTACTAAGCCTAACAGTGTTTTATCAAATAGTCTCCTTCAGACAAAAGCACTTGGCTCTTATTCTATCTAAATGTCTGAGGAAGAAACAAAATAAGTGCTACCTAAGTATCTCTCCAAAAATTTGCATCTGATAGGGTGCATGCTTAGATATGTTGGCAGATTCAGCACTGTTTTAAACAGATGTGGTGGAGGCTAAAAAAATTTCTACTTCTCTACTGATTTAAACTTCTTTTAGTCACAGCATATTCACAGTTAAGGTGTTGAAAATTGAAGATTCAGGAGCACCGCACGTGATTCGAGTCAATGAGTAAGTTCAGAGCTGAGTCTCCCTCTTTTATGATGTTGTCAGTTATCTTACATGTTGATGTACTGGTACTGCACTATACACCCAGAACTCCCTGGCAGAGGCTCTGCACATACAGAGTTTTCCCCACTTTCTAAATTCATATGGTACTTGGTCCTCTACCTCAAGCCATCAGGTGGCAATGCTGTTATTTTCCCCTATGTTCAACACAGGCTTCAGTTAGCCTGCTGTACTCCTGAACTCATGTAAGTTCTCAGAAGGAACTGAGGGGGGATGGAAAACCTGTTGGGAAAGAGTCTGGCAGGCGGTAGTGTGAAACTTGTTTAGGGAAGCAGCAAGAAATTCTTTCTCTAAGAAAAGTGTTTTTAAAAGCAAGTAATTTCTTCATGCTCGAGGGTAGATAAAGTGGATTTCTTTATCTGCTTTCAGATTGTCATTGTGTGATCTTGCTGGTTCAGAAAGATGTACCAAGACCCGTAATGAAGGTGATAGATTGAAAGAGAGTGGAAATATAAACACCTCCCTCCTGATTCTAGGCAAGTGTATTAACGCACTCAAGAACTGTCAACAGTCAAAGTAAGTCCTCTAATGAATTGAAAACTGGTTGTGGATTTTAAATATTGCCTAGAACATTTAAAAGCTGTTGTTTAAAATAGACAATGCTCTCACTAAGGTTTTGGTAGAAAAAATACGTAGACTACAAGTCTATATTGTAAAGTCATGTTGATCTAGGAAAGCTATCGTTAAACTTGTTTTGTTACTTATATCGTTCAAATTCTGACATCCTTTAGACATGCTGTTATGGATTTTATCAATTTAAGCTGTTTCTGAGCTTGGCTTATCCCACAAACTTTGGGTAACAGTTTTTTAAACTTCTGTTAGAGTCAAATTTTCAGCCTTCTATTATTCCTTAGAGGTGTTTTCTATGTACTTCTATTGGCAGCTGCTTATAAGCTGTTAGTTTATTTAGAATGTGGTTTTTTGATCTTAACTTTTAATTTTAACAATATAGAAGAAATATTCTAAAGCATTATCTCTTAAAATGTTAATATGTGGCCCTTTGCAAGCTGGATTGAAGCAGTAACTTTCTTAAAGGAGTTTTGTTTCAGTCCTGCAGCAAAGCTATTTATGAGCTGTACATGTATTCTGGCAGGAGTGTCACTATCTGGAGTTCTGCATTACAGTACATATAACTGAATAGCTGTTGTGTGTCCAAAATGCTGGCAGCTTATCCAGTGGCAAGTGTATCTTTAGTTGTATCTTAGGAATTCTCATAAAAATTCTTACCACAAAAAAAACATCACCAGCTGTTATGTTAAGGGTCACAGCTTTTGATTTTGGAAATGCTAAACTGCTGGGGATTCTGAAAAGTACCTTCATGTGTTTGATGTATACTTGATTTCTTGCAATTGTCCATTTTGAAAGACAGGATACTGAGTAACAGGTTTCTGGTAGTGTTGGGTACTGCATGCCTAGAACTAAGTATATGCTTTCCATGAATGTAGAAAGGAAAAGAGGTGGGATTATAGCTTGAGGTAGCATGAGGTCATGTGATCTACCTTATGCTGTATGTTGAGCATGCTGTTGGTTTCAGTATTCCCTTCAAATGTATTGCTATAGCTGATCTGAGACAATGGCTGAAGCAGCAGTTCACATTAGCCACACAGTCTTTTCACAAATACCTATATCTAGTCCAAAACAACTTTAATTGATCTAAAGACTACTTTTATAAATATTTAAGTGTTTGGGTTGCACTGTATAGCTCTGACACTAACTGGAAATTATTAACTTTCTGGTCATCTGTTCTTTTGTCTTTGAAGGTTACAGCAGCACATACCCTTTCGGGAAAGTAAGTTAACTCACTACTTCCAAGGGTTCTTCAGTGGAAAGGGGAAGATATATATGATAGTAAATATAAGCCAGTGTGCGTCAGCGTATGATGAAACACTCAATGTGCTGAAGTTCTCAGCCATTGCACAAAAAGTAAGTGTGTAGTATTTCATCTTGTGATCAGTACTTCTGATTTGCATTTAAAGGGCAGGTATTCTCACTTGTAAGAATAAACTTAGTTACTGGATTTTTGTCTCAATGCAATCATATTTTCTAATTACTCCTAGTCAGGCTTTACTACTTTGCTGAAAATCTGTAATTCCTACAAAATGTCCAGCCTAACAAGACTCTTGCTGTATTTGGAAGAAATTCCCTGAGAGCTAGGTAAACTTTTTTCCGTGGTCCATGATATGCTCCCACCTAGGAGCAATTCTAGCTCTCCATGTTCTACTGCCATCTTAATTTGAATACTGCTCACCTGAAATATTGATAAGATAGGCTGAGCACCGGAGTTTGAAAGGTCATCTTTATGTCCATAGAGGTTTCAGTGGGAAGGTGGAAGGAGGTCCAGGCCTTTGGCATGTGGGCTTGTCTAAGCAGGTGAAGTACAACACCAGAAGGAGCAGACTGTAGGGGTAATACAGCTATTTAAAAAAACAAAATTTGTAAGATGACATTTATGTAATGCAACTAGAAGCTCCAAGTATAGGAAAAATAGAAATATGTTTGTATGTGAGGTGGTGTGATAGGTTGTTCAGCTTGTGGAACTTGGTGTTCCTGGTATCAAAAGAAAGGTTAAATTATAAAGTGACACTTTGGTACCTTAGCTGGGAACTGGTCTAAGTAGTGACTCTGAACAGAGGATAGTCTCAGGAGACCTATAGGAAAGTTCCAGCAGCTGTCTCCTAGAAGTGCCAGTAGAGGTTTAAAAAATTACTGGTGGCTTTTTTCTTTATTTTCTGGATAGGTCTTTGTTATGGATGCATCTATTCTTCCTCAAGTTCAGTCATTTGGCCAGAAATCAGAAAAAGACTCATCACTACTTGACACTAAAATGCCAATCCCAAGGAAAAGAACTACTATGCTATGGGATAGGAGCTTAGAAGATGTGATTGAAGATGATGATGAGGAACATCATGTGTCAGGAGAAGAAGCAGTGCAGCAACACGAAGCAAATGTGCTGGGGTCCAGAGCAGCCACGGCTGCCCCCACACATGCAGCTTTCAGGGGGGCTTTGAGATGTGCTCTGGCTGCCAACACCAGCAGAGTACACTAAGGTGACTTGCAGTAACTCTGACTTTGGAATAAATGATGATTGGTTGGCAACATGTACCTTAAAGTTTTGGTTAATGGGTAGCGATAACTGATGACTCTTTGGGATGTGGTTTGGCACATAATGAACAGCATTAATCTGCAGTGTGCTCTTGGCTGACTGCAGGACAAGAGACAATAGGGTTAGCTTCATGCCAGGGTGTTGTCACCCCATCCTGGGGTTACCTCCGTTACCATCTCATGCCATATGGCTAGCAGTCTCTAGCGAGGTGGCAGCAGCCCTGTTCAGCACCAGAGCAAGACCTGACACTTTAGGGAAAAGACCCAACCTTGGCCATGAAACATGGGGTATTTTTATTGTGTTGCAGTCTGCTGTGTCCCTTGGCCAAAGGAGGATGAGCCTTTGGGAGCCAGTCCCCTTTCTCATGTTGAAATTGCAGTATTCCTGGGCTGACAGCACCAAACAGCAGAGATTAGCCCAAGATGTGTCACTTGGTTTCTTCAGTGCTTGTCAGGTTATTGTGTGTTCAAGGAAGAGAAGGAACAAGTCCTTTCCTCAGTGAACTTGTCAAGAGCGTAGGTATTTCTGTATTGCTCATATTAAGATAATGTGTGACTGACTTAGCATGTCCATACACTTCATGCTGCTACTGCTGGCAGTCTGCAGGGATTCAGGACTGCCAGCTGTAGGACGTGGGCAGGTGGGCTAGCAGGATTAGTAGGAATGGGATGTCACCTTTGTTTCCTGTAATGATTCCACCTTAAATTAGTTTTTTTCAGGGTGGTAGGTTGTGCATGAAGCTCTAGGTGAGGTATCACACCAGATTTGTGCAGGAAGTGTAACACAAGACATATGTCATCTAGTGCCTGGGGGATTCCGTTTGGCTTTCCAGCCTCATTGGTGGTGTGTTTCATTAATGCTGTGGAAAGGCAATACTTGTAGCATTCCTCCTCTGGTGGTCCCAGTTAGAAGCCCCAGTCTAGTGGAGACGTTATTGTCATTGGGGTGCAATCTAAATCCCATCAGAAGCAGTACTTGCGTTCCCAGGATTTCCTGAATCAGGCCCATTAGTGCCAGGGTACCTGTCTTTGCATTTTGTGCTAAATAAATATTATTGTGGGTTTGTTAGCTCACTTTTTCAAAATTACATTCTGTTTTTAGGTCATTTTCCATTTACTGCTGTGTCATCAGTTAGGCTTTACTTAAAAAGGCATTGCTAAGCTTTGCCTACTGGTGGGGACACACTGACATGGCTACGTGAGTCTCTTTTGCGGGGATTTTGAGGAAATAGTGATTGGGAGAGCTTTGCCTGAGGGACTGTAGGCAGGATCAGGGAGAGTTCAGTTCCTGGAGGCTTTGACTCAGAGAAGTAGTATTTTACATGTAGCCTTTTATTCACCTTTCGCTTTGCTTGCCTAATATGAAAAAGGAACATGTCCAGCAGAGGGGCACAGTTCCTGAGAGCTCCGGCCTTGTTGGGACCACCTTGCAGATCCCTGGGACAAGGGAGTGGCTGGGCTGTGAGGACATTTCTGTGCCGCTGAGTGATTCCAGGCAGCTGGTGTGAAATGCAGGGAGCTCCTGGAGGCAGTGCAGAAGCTGATAGAAGCTGTTCTGGAAGTCTTAGCAGCACTGTTTCATTACAAAGTGAGAGATTCAAGCTGGCACCACTTCTTCATGTCATGCACTGCTGGTAAGGCAGGTGTCAGGTTTGTACCCGCTGTACTTGGGAGCGATAAGCTGCTGTTCATTGTCACTAACACGCATCTTTCCCTGGACACA
>JAVHNF010073194.1:12101-23496 GCA_034783455.1 Micropsitta finschii
AACCACTCCCACTTAAATTCCTGTGAATTTCCTCATTGACTTTATTGACAGGAGGATTTGCTCCTGCCTGGTTCATATGAGCTGTGTACATGTTTTTTAATGGTTATAATGGTGTAGCAGATCAGCTTTAGGTTAATGGACTTCTCAAAAGGTGGATTTACACTACTGTGAGATGAAAGTAGATATATGCTCTATTTGGCATGGTACCTGTATATATGAGCAGCCTTGCGCTCTCTGCAGCTTTGGCTCTGCTCAATAGGCAGTTCTGCATTCCCTAGGTCTGTGCCATGGGGTTGAATGTCTACAAGAGGAAAAGGAGTGTCGTCTGTCTGAGAGGAGTCTGTCTTCACAGAAGGAAGAAGTAGCCAGGGAAAGTCTGGTAACAGCCCTGGAGCCTCTTCAGTGTATTTTCCACTAGTCCTTGTGAAGCTTTTCTTGATTATCCTGAAGGTGAGCAAAGTTGGTTTGCTCCAAACATAAACTAGGCCTAACTGGAAGTGTAGGGTGCTAGTACTTGACTGAAAGTGAACTCTGCTCCTTCCGAAGTGGCAGTTCAGGATGTAGCACCTACAACTGATGGCATTGTGGCTTTGGTGTTAACAAAACCATGTTCTGTGCTGTGATAGCAAACTACAAGCAAGCCTTTGACTGATAGTATACATTACAAGTAGGAGATTTTGGCAGAAATAGGAATATAAGAACATTCTCATCTTCTTTTTAAATACTGTGTACCTCTTGTTGATGTTCTGGGGTGGAAGCAAGGGCCTGCACACATGCATTGAAGCAACCAGAGCAGGAACGCTGAGAGCGCACAATCCTCCCCTTGTCTTCTAAAATAGCATTTTAGTTTTAAACTGGCTTTTTTAAGAAGTGCTTTGGTTCAGCTCACAGAGGTACAACTAAGAGCAGTTGTTTTCACTATACTTTCATCTCTTCTCTACTTTTGTGGCTTGTCTGTTTGTTTCAGTTACTAAAACAATTTGCCACATACCCCCATCTCGTCCAGCAAAAAGAAGGAAACACAGGTGTTGTGCATATTAAGACACAAGCTAGTGCTGTGCCTTTTCACCCCAGCAGAAGTTGCAGTCCTCTGTCTGCCCTCAGGCAGCAGTCCTTGCTACATGTAGTTCACTTGTTCTGATGCTTCTGTAAGACCTCAATGTTCTTCTAAGTCTTAAAGTTGATCTGATATGGAATCATTTCTATGCTGTAAGAAATCAGCAGGTGACTTCATATACTTTAGCTAAACTGAGACTGTCGTAAAGTTTTGACCTAACAGTTCTCCTCAAATCCAGCTGCAAGTAGTGAATGTAAGAGCTACCTACGATACTGGGACCTGACTCGCATGATGTTTGCAGGTTGTATGAGCCTTGCAGGAGAGGGGCTGCTGATAGAAAGAGGGACTATACGTATGGACTGATGTGCTTAGTAATTAAAAAATAATCTTTATTATAACTTAAATGTGATAGGAAATATGGTGAGTACAAATGCCACAAAACTAAAAGAAAAAAAAAAAAAGAATAATAAAAAAAAAAGAAGCAGAAGTCAGTACAAAAGGACACCTTGGAAGAGTTCAGCTGATGGGAGAGGTGTGGTATAAAAACCATAACATGGCTATTTCACCTGCTGCAGAAAGAGTCTTATCTTCCTCAGTAAACAAGCATTTTGAACTGTACAAAATGTACTTTTTTAATTAAAGGAAGAATATATATTTATAAATATACAGATATGTACACTGTTGTAACATTCACAGTTAAAAAAAAACCAAGCAAAAGGGCCCTGGCCTGCCAAGTGTTTGGCACACAAGGCTTCCTTTTGATGTGAATTGTTTGCAATCTTTTCTATGTAGCCTATGCAAATTTGGATACTTCAATTGACATCTAAATAGCATTTCATGCATAATGAACACAGTACAGGAGCACTCTTCTGTTAAATTCTATTCACCTCCTCTGTTAACTTAAGGCTCACAATCAACAGTTTGCAGTACTCGGTGTCTTTCATCCTTGCAGTAGGGAGGGGGGGGACGCATTCACTTCACCCTCTGTTTATTACTGCCTCCTAGGTCCACTTGTTCTAGTTCTTTGTATTGAAATGACTATAAAAAGCTATGATCCACTAATTAGAGTGTATGAAATCCAAGCCTGCCTGCAACTTACAGGAGCAAATGGCTCTGGGGACTCACTCAGTTAGCTGTATTCACTCCTTCCTGGAATAAATAAATGCACTTTACCTTTTCATTTAGTTTTTAGAAACCTACGTGATTGATTCCCCTCACAAATCTCTGCATTAATAACGGCTTGTTGCTGGAGGGCAAGAGAAAGGAAATAAAAGACCAGTGAAGGCATTTAGAATGAGTCACCAAAGTGACACCTCCCAGTGTTTACATCATGCTGTTTCTGGAGGCAAAACTTGAAGAAACTTGCTCTGTATTTCGTTAATGAGAAGGCCAAGTGGTGTTCCTTGCTGCTGGAGTGTTGGTGGGAACACCAAGAGAAGGCTTCTTTGTGGTCCTGTTCAGGTGTCCTCTGACTTGTCCTTCTTAAATACAGTATCGCACATCTCAAGCTTCCACGACAACTTCAAGGAAGTAAATGCAATACTCAGTAAAACAGAAGAAGATGCCAAGTTCTAAAAACTCACAGAAGTTTGTTGAGGCTGAATAGCTGCAATTACATCATACGTTATTGATCGGTCAGGATAGTTCCTCAGCATCCAGCTGTTCCATCATGAGCTGCAAAGAGGAGCCAATAGGAACCCTTAAGCTGGATTTTAAATGTTGCCTTTCCTTAAGAGGTCTGTAAATTGCTACATTTGAGTGCTTTCTCCTAGAATTCTTCAGTCTTCCTTCTGCTCCCTGCACTGAAGTGCAGCCTCATCCCACTTTAATGCCTGCTACGTGTAGGCAGGTGCTTTTCCACCTAAAAAGCTGTACCAGTTTCAGTTCCACGGCGGCTTCCAACTCTAACAAATTCCCGGGGAAATTTGTCCAGCTGTTCATATGCCAGTCTCCCATCTTCACCTGGATGCAAAATGTTAACACATAATAATGTATTATGTCATTGCCCTACAACATTTAAAATGCTGGATTCTCTGCTGTTAGGAAGTACTTTTCAGCCACTAACTTCTTCCCCTTAAAATTCCTCTTGCTGAAGGCAACTTCAGAAATGAAATGGAAAAGTTAAGCATGCTCTGAATACTCAAATTATTTTATTTTCTCATGTAATTTCCTGGTTTTATCTACAGCAAAGCAGAGGCAGATGTGACTTGTATGATTAGATGACAGTATCTGTACCCTTGGCTTACTAAATGGCTTGTGGTACTTGTCAAGGTCTCAGTTGCAGCTGTGATATACTTGAGGGAGATGATGTTTATCTACTTCCACTTTGGACAGTATAAAGCTTACCTAATTCTCACTTCCTAGCACTTTAAATAAGTGAGTCTAGCCACTTCTTCACTTACACCACTGAAAACCAAGAAGCAGTCTATTTGCTAAATTTAACTATATGTGTCTCTCAAACCCTTTTCTCTTAGGCACTGTCATCTCTGTGCACCTCAAGATAGGATTGAACCTAGTGTGCTGAGCTGGCCATTAGGAACCAAAATGCTCTCTCTGTGTTGCCTAGAGATCTCCCAGAGATTTCAGAAGTGTCCCTGCACTAGTTGTTTCATAATGTGAACACTGACACGTCCAACAGCAGAGCAAATTCCTGTTGAACTGGTGAACGAAAAGAGTCTATTTGAAGAGTTTTCATAACTAAAATCACAGATGGGCACACACATGGAGTAGAAATTCATGCCTGATATAAAGGCCATTAAAATACAACTTTTCTCTACTGCCTTGAAGCTGTACTGGTTTGAGTACGGGTCCCCTGAAACTGTGCAGCCATGCTTGCAGTCACACACTGCTACACAGCTGGATTACAGTTTAATGAACAGCGTATCTCTTGACTCAAGGACAAATGAGGGTCAATGCAAGGTGCCTGAGTTACGGTGTGAAGGACTTGCAGCCTAGGGTCTGTCCAAATAAGCATATAAATGAACACTTGGCAGTGCTGATGGCATTTGAGAGTGTGACTGGGGCACTACAAGAGGGGATCTCCAAGAGGGAGGGTTTATGAGCTGCAGCAGGCAGTCTGCTCATCCTGCATCCTCAATGCTGCTTGGTTTTCAAATTCATTATGAATTATTTGTCAACTTCTCCTTTGCTGTTTTTAATTTTCTGCTTCTTCCCCCAGGCTCACACTATTCGATCTCTCTTTCTGGCTCATTTTCTTGGTTTTCAAAATGAATGATAGTTAAGAATATACATTTTTTATCCTGAGTCTCTAGGTAAAGCTTTGTTTCAATTTAGAGTCTTATGCTTGCATAACTTTGGTATCTTACATCCTGCTTTGTCAAAAAAGAAAATTAATACTGCTCTAAAACAGGCAACTCACCAAGGGCAAGCAGGGTTTCGGACGCCACTTTTCTGATCTCCTCATTGTCAGACTGACAGAGTGTGACCAGCATTTTAATACTCTCAGTAGCCTGGGAAGTGCAAAAGATAAGATAAACTTTGTCATCATCACAGAGCCCAGCTGGTTTTGCTATGAAGCTTCTAAACCATTCCCAAGCAGTACAGTATCTGTAAAAGGAAACAGTGCAGCAATGCAAAACAAAAACACTATTGCTGCTGCTGTTGCAATTCCTATTTTGCTGTTTGTACCTCTCAGATATCCTTTCTTTAAAGTAAAGCCAAGAGCCACAATGAATTCATTGTCTCTTACCTTGAGGAACCTTAAAGCCAAGCAAGCTGCTTTCTGCAGCTGGAGGTTGGGCTGGGTTAGTGCTTCACAGTAATAAATCAAGGCCTGAAAAAAGATGAAGAAGAGTAGTGATGAAAATGTCTGTGTCTGTATGGAGCAGAAGGAGTGTGGAGGCATTGCTGCCCTGCTAAAACAAGAGGGATTGCTAAAGTGAGCACATGGGATGGAGAAGCACAGCCCCTGCTACAGGTAATACTGTGGGATAATTCCCTACAGCAGATAGGGAATAATCTGCAAGCCAGGCCACCAGTTATTGCTTAGTAATGTCAGGCCAGGTTTTGGTGAGGAACAGTTCATGTTAAAGCAAGAAACACAGTCTGGCATCCTTGAGAGCCTTTCCATATAAATTGCCAAAGAGCTTTTAAATGGGCTTTGGAGTCTAAATAGCTGAATAGCTGACCCTTGAGATGGTCTCTCTAATGCAGAGATAGTAATGAACAGTCTGGGATGGACCCTAGGGGACTGCAGGTATCTATTATAAGGTTAGCATGAGCTGCTAGACCACTTTACTGTGTGGCCCTAGAAATTAGTAGCTGCTGCTGAGCAAACAAACCAGTGTGAGCAGCAAATCTCAGCAGCAGCTGGCTGCACAATGAATTCAACAGCTGCATAATGCCCTCACACAAGGCACCTTGTGGTTCTTCCTGCAGACAGTGAACCAGGTATCACCTACACATGCCTGTTCCAGGAAGTTCTATTTCACCTGAGATGCTGCCTCCATGGTGCTGGGGTTGGATGAAATGAGATACCAAGAGGCTGCAAAACTGGAAGGTGAAGTGGGAAGGCAAGCAAAGAGGGGATTGGATCTACAGAGAAGAGCAGCAAAGAGTGAGCCCCTTTTTCTCCTCTCTCTCCCTTCTTTCCACCACTTTTCTTCTTCCAACTGCCCCTTATTTCACTCTCTCCTAACAGGGACCAAGAAGGATGGCTGGGAAAGATCTGCCATGAAAGGATAGAAGACAACCCCTAATTTCTTCTTATTCTTCTTCTCCCTTTTCTTTCACTTTTGGGTTTAATCTAGCCCTGCTTGTTGCCGTATATCCGTGACAGATCTCAAAGCTGAGCTGTGTCTGCCCAAGGTAGTCCATCCCTCCCAGAAATGGTGGGAGGTCCCATAGATGCCTCTTTTGGAAAAAAATACAGAAATCCCAGACCTAATTCTTTGCATGTTGGTGATGCTGAGGACTACTGCCTTGAAGCCTTGGGCTGAAGCCAAGTCTGAGACAGGCCAGCAGAAATGCTGAAGTGTGGAAGATAGCTGGAGAGCTCAGCAGTCGGTAAGTACCTGCAGGTTTGGTTAGTACCTGTTTAGTGTAATGGCAGGTAGAAGCAGACTGGTGTAATGACAGAAACAGACCTGCATATTTGCAGAAAAATTGGATGGGAAATCCCCCTGGGTAAGTTTAAGTCAAGCTTGAAGCAATTATTTTATATGTGTAGGCATTTGAGACACATAGGCAGAAAAACCATCATGACGATACAGGTCTCTTATGTGATAGGTGCTTTTCTGCCACTTACCTTCTCCCTGAAGTGCCTGTTTTCTGCAGTAGCTGTCAGAAGTGATGCCACAGTCTCACTGACTTCATTTTTATTTTCATTGAGGAGTAAAGCCAAAGCTCTCAGAACTTCTTGCTGTGGTGGAAGGTTATTGGAGTTTATTTTGGCCACGTTTTGCTGCAGTTTTCCATCTTTCACTGACTGCAGCACCTGAACCACAGAGGCTAGAAGTGCAGGAGAAAGGTCCTTGTTATTTATTTTATCCTTTCAATATCCCAGATTTCCCTGCCAGCAATCCTCAATTTATAATATGCAGACAAAGTACATGAAAAAAAAACCCTCTGAGCAATTGCAGTATTGCAGTATGTCTGCATGGGGAGGGGATTGTTTGGGCCATAAATTGTACTAGTTTCCCACACGTTTTTCCAAAGGAGATGAATAGATGAGCTAGTTGGGACACTGCAGCATTTAACGCCTACTCTGAGCTAAGGGCCTACCTGTCAAATCTTCACTTTCTGCTGGAAGATGCAAATCATCTCCATAACAAGTGAAACCCACATCCTTGTCAGGGTACTGACTTCCAGAGCATCTTTATGAGAGCTTTTCCTAGGCAGATTGATGTCCACCACCCAGAGCCATGTCTAATTGTTCCAGAGGAGGGCTGAAATACCATTTTTACTTCCAGGTTTTTGAGTAGAACTCCCCAGTAAGCCCAAATAATAATGAAAAGCTAGGCAACATTCCCCCAGTTCTCTCTCAGAGAAGAAAATTTGGCACACCAGGGACTGCAGTGTAGAACACTCTGTGAAGCATCTGCTTCTCTTTATCTCTCAGTGGCAGAGCCTGTCAAACACTGAACTGCCGTGATACTTTGGCTCCTGAGAATCACTCGGGTCTCTTCATCAAGGATAGTGAAAGCCTGGACCGTTATCCAAACAGCAGGCACAGAAAACCTCCCAGCCCACCACCATCAGCCATTTCCTCAAAACTAACACTTTCAACATAGTTTTTGCCATTTGAATATGGAAATAGAAGTGACTGTGGATGTATCTGCATCAGCTCCTTTCTTTCAGTGGGTTCAGGTGCATTTGGACCTACCATCCAAGGCACTTCTTTGACTCCTTTGCCCCCTTCTTTTGTAAAATTAGCCTCCGGGCTGAAGTGTTTTGAGCTGAACTCAGAAAGACACCAATGGACTACCCTGTTAGCCACCAGAATTTATATATCCTACCTTCTTTTGCGAGCTGCAGCAAATAGCTTCCAAGGTCATTAACACTGTGGCTGGCAAAATAGTTGTAATACTGAAAGACGGTAATGATCTCAGAGGACATGCTGGAGTAGAGGACAGGCTCCGTCCGATCCAGGATCTGAGACACCAGGATCCTGAAGACTACAGGCAGTCATGGACAAAGGGAGGTATCAGTGAGAAAAAACAGGTGCTGGCAAAATGCTGCAGTCTACTTTAAAGCCAGAAAGAAGGAACCGTATTTGCAAAGCCAGATACTTCCCAATGTTTCTAACCTCAGCTACGGTTAGGTTACAAGCTAGACAGACCTCCTCCCTGCCTAGCTCTTATCACCAGAGGATATCTTTGTAAGGATGAACCTCTCCCAGTTTACTGATGGCTAATGCAGCTTCCTATCCAATCAATACAGTGTTCTTTCTACCCAAATGATATCCTGAATCACTAAACATGTACCCACATGCACTGCCAATTACCACTCTGCGATGCCATTGTACTTCACTGATATGTGCACAGAGGCAGGATGTGGCTTTTGGCTTTGCTTGGTTTTATGTTCCTGCGTGAGCATGTGGCATAAGAAAACTAGTCTGAGGCACTGTCTGTGAGAGCATGGACCAGGAAGGAAAATACTGCTCTGGGTAGGCTTCTGCAGTGCAGGTGCTCATTCCTGAGCAAGTCACCCCACTTTCCTGTTCTGTCCCAGAGAGCTAGTCTGTATAGCTGGCGTTTGAGATGTGGAGCCTGTTTTCAGATAAACTCACTTGAATGTGTATGAATGTCATCCACAGTGCACTGTAATGGGGCATGGACATTATACAGACACATAAAATTACGTGTGAGGATGCATACTTCACCCTGTACTTTGGAATAGACTTACTTTCCAACTAGCTCATAAACATCATTAGATCATAAACATCACTGTATTTTCTTTTCTGCTAACCTCACCTTTTGTTCCCACTCTCATCTCACTATCTGGGGCCAAAACTGTTGTAGAGTTGTAGCATTAGACTTAAAATAAGATCTTGAAGCTGTGACGAAACAGACCTCCAAGGGTTTGGAAAGCAAAGCAATGAAGGTCAAATAAAGCCTAGTACACAACTGTTCTCCATTCTGATAACTGATACTCTTTTTTTTCTGCAGTAGTTGGTACCTGTTTCTGCAAGTCCTGGACACTCCTCATTCACAGTGGTGGCAAAATTGATATCAAGCTGCTTCATCATCTTGTCTGCAGATGTGTGAAACACTCCTGAAGGGCCAGTACACTTCATCCAGAAAGCCAGCAATGATAGCTTCTTGTGGAACTCTGGAATTGCTGGAGGAGAAGGCAATATGAACAATGAAACAAAGCAATGCTAGAAGCATCAACATCCAGAACAGAAAAGATAGTAAGAGCAAAAGAAACCTCACCTTCTGATAGAGAGTTACTGTTAGGTGCGTCGCCTTGTGCCATTACCTTTACAGAGTGTGATCATGTGCTCACCCCAAGTTTGTGACATAGTTTTTTCTATTTCCCATAGCAGGATGTGAGAAAATTTGCTCCTGATCCAGTTCTGGGCATTCACATCTCTTCCTTTTAAATACCACAAAATACTAGGGAAATACCACAAGTGGTCTGCACAAGACTGGTCCCTTCCTAGCACTGCTTTGTGGCCTTGGGTAAGTCGCTCAATCTTGACTCAATTTTCTGATAAACAAAGTAAATACACCATGTTGCATCTACATATCATGTCAGAGTGTTAAGGGTAACTATGTGCTTGTCAAATCCTTCCAAGGTATTAAAATAGATGCATCAACAGGAAAAATAACTAAATAATTCTCCATAAAGATGACAAAGTAAAATTGATAAAATGTTCAAGAAGCTGTATTATGCCTCTAATAGTTATAAGGCAGATCCTGCATTTCCTTGGGAAAGAGGAAAGAGAGGTGAAGGAAGAATTTGGCTCTTCAAAGATGGCAGCATCCCCACTCCATCACAATGGTGGTGGACCTCTGTCCATCTTCTGCACAACAAGCAGGATAAGAAGTCCTTTCTCTTCCCAGTTGCTTGGGTTTGGATACCAGAGCTGAAGACAGAATAAGGTCCCTGACCTGCTGTGGTGACTGCTACATCTGCTGGTAAGTCATGAGTTGGCCCTTACTAGGGTGGCATCTCTTCCAATGATGAAGATCACTGAAATGCCTCATTTCAGCAGGCATTGATGCCCAAACCATTTTCAGAAGGCCACCCCCTAAATTGTCTCTTACCATCAGTAAGGGAGGTGATGTTTCCCAAGTTCTCACTGCTGATCTCCGCGATATTCTCCATCACGAGGATCTGCCTGGACAGCTTATCCAGGAGGTCTCTTGCCACAAAAGGTGTTTTACTGGAGAACACAATTTGCTGGTGGAGACAAATGGGAAGAGAGGAAAAGGAATCAACCTCAGAAGAAAAAACCCCTCTGAAACACCTGGCAACCGAAGCTCAATAGCAAGATCACCGCCCTGGAACCATGGCATCTCCTTAACTTTGAAAGTTATTTTTGTCTGGGATATTGTATGGTCGTGGCTGATATGCATTGTTGCTTATATCTCGTATAACATCTACATCCAGATCCAGACACTTGAGTATCCAAGCAGCCATTTGCATATGTAATGTCTGATTTACGCACTCTGCAAAGCTAAAGGAATCTATCATCATAAGCCTTAAAGCCAGAACAGAACATTAGTCTGACTTTCACATAATATAGGCTGTGGACTTTCAGGACATACCTGCCTGGGGGCACACCAATGATAGCTCTTTCTCCACTCCATTTCAGGTCTGATGAACTACTCAGGTGCCTTTATTAATTTGGTGCTTTCTCCCTGCTGCTGACATCTGCACGTCACTCTTCAGCAGTCCACATAAATATTGCTCATATCCAATCTGCTCCATGTGTGGACAATAGCTCAAGCTCACCTCCCCTACCTGAATATGTACTCTTGTATTTAAACCAAAACCCTCCCTTTTTCTCATACTTGTGAGTCAGCAGTGAACAGCTCAGCACTAAAGGTAATAGCATTTGGCTTGCTCTCTATTGCTTCAGTGGGCCTTTGGGAAAATAAAGCTAATTATATCTACGATGGAAGAGCCAAATAATCACAAAGAGGAAGTTGCAGTATGTTTTGATTCCCAGGGAAACCCTGAAGCCCTTGCTTGCTGGAGGTTTAAAATCACATTTCCTGTGCTCAGGTTCCGAAAAAAGAACAGCTCTAAAACGTTGTGCTAGTTAGCTGTGAGCATGAACAGACAATTTTGGTGTCTGCCATGTGTCAGGGGGCTGTCATGTGCTGCCTTCACTGCGTCTGTTACAGTCCACCTCACTTGCACTAATTCATTTCTGCTCTTGAACATGGAGGCCTTGTCACAGGCTTCTGGTTTACTGCTGAAGATGTGGGCTGCCTTAACCAGAGACCTATTTCGTTAGGACATCCTGGTGAAGCCAGTGGACATTTGTAAACCAGAGCAGGGGTTGCCCTGCCAGGATGGAGATCACAGAAGCATAGAATGATTTGGGTTGGAAGGAACCTTAAAGATTATCCAGTTCTGACTCCACTGCCACAGGCAGGGACACCTTCCACTAGACAAGGTTGCTCCAAGACTGGTCCAGCCTTGAACATTGCCAGGGATGGGGCATTCACAGCTTCTCTGGGCAACCTGTGCCAGTGCCTCAGCACCCCCACAGTGAAGAATTTCTTCCCAGTATTTAATCTCAGTTTCCCCTCTTTCAGTTTAAATCCATTCCCCTTGTCCTATCACTACATGCCCCTGTAAAAGCACCCACTCCAGCTGGTTGGGGCTAAAGGGTGTCACCGTCCTACCCCACACAGCTGC
>JAVHNF010073195.1:0-23615 GCA_034783455.1 Micropsitta finschii
TGCTCTTGCAGGGGGGTTGGACTAGATGATCTTTTGAGGTCCCTTCCAACCCTTGGGATTCTGTGATTCTGTGAATATCTCTAAAACCAGGATGAAGCATTCAATAACTACAGTATTTATAAATGATAGGCAAAAGACCAGAGGATCATGTATCTGGAAATTTTAACAAAATATTTAGACCAAGCCTTTAGACATAAGCATATTTCCTCACCCTTTTACTTGAAGTCAGATCTCCCTTGAGTTTCTGACACTATGTATACGTAATTTGGTACTAGAAATGTTTCACACAGACACAAAGGAGAATCCATTTTGCAGGAAAAGGTATGTTCATGCAGAATGACCACATGTCCCATCGAGCTGTAGGGACCACTCCAGGAACCAGTCCTGTAACACAAGCCTTTGTACCAGTATGTCATGGACTTTCTTTGAGGAGTTACTTTGGTGTTTAGAAACTGACACAAAATTCCTATGTATTTCTATTTTTAAACCACTAATCAAATTCAAGGACCACCAAAGAAGACTGCAAGATAAGACTGTTAGTTATTATCAAACCAGATGACTAAAACAAACTATGCCCCATGACTCAATACAATGTAAAGGACATGTACCCTGTAAGATGAGCTCTGCTGAGGATACAGTGTTACTGAGCACATCTTCCTTTCTTTATATTTGGTCACCCTAAATTTACCGTAACTAGAGAAGAGTTCTTCTACATCTATGCTGAGCGCAACCCTTGGCAATGGACCATTGTGGCACCAGGCTGCAGCTGTGCTTCGACTGCAGGTTCACAGCGTGAACTCGCCCTTCAGAGAGAGCAAATCCTGCTCTTTGTTTGTCCAGTTTGGTCTCAACCTCGCAGAGACCAAAGGATAAAAGGGCAAGCAGAAAAAGGCACCGGGAAATGTGCTGGGAAACAACCTTAGTCAGCAGCCACTGCTTGGTCCCTGCACCCACAAAGAGCTCTTTAAGCAAAGCAGGAAGAAAAATTCAGCAATAAAAGAAAGAAAACTTGAGAACAGTTTACTGAAGCATTTAGACTAAACTGCTGCGAGGGACACTGACCCTTTGATAAAGCAGCCCTATAAATCCCCTGCCTTTTCCACCTCCAGGCCTCCAAACAATGCAGTCTCGCTCCTAATGTCGCTTCCACTGCTGGAAATTTGTGACATCAATAAAATCCTGGTTTGTCAGTCCAAATGGAATTTTAAATTGAATTCTTATCAAATTAGCCTTTCATCAAGGTCATGCAATATTGTGTGAATAACCTTTCCAGGAGCTGTGTACATGGCTGCTGCCGGAGGTGAAAACGAGACAAATTCTAATGAGGTTACTCAGCTGGAGCACTCAATAACAGGCACTGGAGTAGCCGCGGTGACATTAGGCTTGTGATAATTGAAGTAAATGGATACACCAGTGCTCAAAGCACGCTGCTTTACCCCCCCACCGACCATGAGCACACGCACTCCCAGCACCTATCCGGGGCTGTTCAGGGAGCATTGGCACAGCTCTGCAAGCAGCTCCACACAGCAGCTCTTCTGGAGGATGAACTGTGAGTGTATCCCCTCTGCTGGCTCCCTGCTGCAATAAAACGTCTCAGCTCCAGGTGAACAGTGATGTGCAGCACCGGCAGCTGCAGGGACTTTCCATCCTAATGTACCTCAGCATCAAAGTTGTGGGAACAGAACACGTCTCAGTGTTACCCTCTGGGTGCTGCCAGGAACAGCCCAAAGGGGTCCAAACCACACATGCTTTGGAGCAAGGGCACAGCCTCACTCACTGCTCACGGGGTTGACTCCAGGATGATGTGGGACACCGCACCCGGCATTGCCTGGCCCTCCTCAGCGCTGCTCTCCATCCTGCCTCCCCCAGCCTGTCCTTGTGCTTGCAGTCTTCTTGCAATCAAATACACAGATCAATTACATGATTGAAAACAAAAAAAACCAACACAGCTGCCTAAAGACTCCTTCCCAAATCACAAAATAGACACATATTTGACAACTCCAAAAAATATTTCAGCAAACATAATAGAGAAGATAATGATAATTAGGCTGGTATTTTATGCCATAACGCTCTTGAATGCCGACAAAAATACAATATTTTCAGCAAAAGATAATTGAAAAGATTATTTGGCTTATCTAAAATAAGTTTTCCTAAGCCTCAGCACATCTGTTACAAGAATTCAGGCAGACATATGGCACGATGCTGCAGGCTCAACGCACTGTTTATCACTTTGAGGAAGAGGTGGGTAATAGCACGGAGGTTTTGTTCACGATGGGGTCCCTCTGGCAGGAAATGGACACGATGGCTGTTATCAGACCCAGAAAGCGAACACACCGCAGGAGGCCGGGGAAGCAGGAGCCAGGGAAGGCTGCGGGCGCCCCAGGGCCGCGGGGCTCAGCTCCGCAGAGCGAGGTGCTCGCTCGGGCAGGGATGAGCGGCAGCCCGGGCTCTGGCTCCTCGCTGCAAGCCCGCTCCGGTCGCTCCCTGTTGCTAAGTTACGTGTTTATCCGGCTCCTCCGCGGGTGCCTCCAGCCCAGCACGTACGGGCACCTCCGGCAGCCAAACAGGCGCTTCCAGAGAGCGACTGCTCAAGCCGAGCCTTTGTTTTTAGTGCATATCCTTGCTGTAAGGTCTGCGTATTGAGCCTGCAGGACAGGCAGGTCCCATTGAACGCCACTTTGTCTGCAGGGATGTCCGCAGGGAAGCCCAGGCTCGGTCACTGCAGCACAGCCGATGCTGGGTGACTGCAGAACAGGTCCCTCAGAGCTCTGTGGTGCAGAGGTTAAAACCTCAGCACTTGTAAAAACATTCACCCCATTCAACCAGTAGTTCCAGCTGGGTCGGATGTGGAAGACAAAGGGGGTTTTAACACTGGCCCTGGGTAGGTTTAATCTCCAGCCTTGCTCTAAGGTGCTCACAGACCAGAAGGACTGTTAAGATTTGCTTTATACGGCATCTAACCGCAGGCCACACAGTGTCCAACTCCTGCAGCTCCTCCTCACATGCAAAGTGAAGCAGCAGCATCTTACTGAAACACAGAAGCCTGGAGCTGCTCTGCTGGCAATAACTGCACATGGCATGAGCCGGGTTTATCTCCTGTGCTGAAGGGCCCGTCGGTTGTGTTCAATATTCAGAATACACCAAGCACAATGTTTGTGAGAAGTGTCACATGCAATAGCACATTCTTGTGTTTAAATTGAGGCTGCCCCTCTGCCAGCCACTCTGGAGCGTGTTAGAATTGGACAAGATTTCCCAGGAGTAAGAGAAATCCATGCTGATACACTTACAAAGGCTGACAGGTGAGCAAACTCTTCCACGGGGCAACTGCAGATGCTTTAAGTGACATTTTAAATTCTTAAGATTTTCCCATTTGCAAACAAAAGCCGCCTTGCGAAATGAGAAGCAACTCGAGCAGGCTTCCCAGAAACAGACATTCCTGCTGCCTTCGAATTGTTTTGCTCTCCATAGAGAAAAGAAGCATCAGTGGTCAGGGGAAAAAAAGCCCACTCAGAAATCAATTTTTGCATCTATCCCTTTTTAATCATTCATGGAAGAAGAGTAATAGGCCAGATACAGCACTAATTTTTATTGTAAACTACTCTGGGAATGTATTTTGCTCAGAGCCATTAGCAGAGAAAGCAGATTAACTGGAAAAGCTAATGGAACAGTGCAGAATAAATATTTACATAACTGTTTGACTAAATCCTTTATTAACAGGTCAGATTTTCTCCACATTTCTCACCTTCTGTTATGAGATTTTTTAATGGGCTGACACCTTTCCAGGCATTGAAACCTCCTTGAGGGAGGAGGCAGCCCCTGGGGTCCTGGCTCTCGCTGCTGTGCTGTTTCCAGCACTCTGGCATTTACAAAGAAGGATTATGCTTAAATTCCTGTGCCTCTAAATGCCCTTCTGGTTCTCGTTTTTCCCTCTACATAATTCTGAGCTTAATAATGATCATTAAACACACCAAAGATCGATACCTTCCAAAAACCTCTGAAAACATAAGTTTTAGTTCAAGAAACTGGAGGTTGCTCTGGGGTCCTATTGTAGGTTTAGTGCCTTGAATTTACTGGAGAGGGCTTCAAGTCAAACTATACATTCAGACATCAGAGACCGAGTGTCTATGCAAACCCAATACATCACTGCATTACCAAGTGGATCCAGCATTCTGCTCAGATCCAGTAAAAAAATGAAGAAGATAACGGGGGATCACCTCGCGTCACTCCTGAAGCTGTTCTGCCAAGCATCACCCTTTACATGCGTACACATATACACAGACAGTTCTCTCCCCACGCACTACATCAAAAGCCGATCCGCATTCTGAGCACTGCAACCCACTACTCATCACTCCACACTGGCTCATTTCACCACTGTTCCTTAAGCCAAAGGACTGCTGTATGGAAGGGAATTCTGAGCCCTGCATCCACGCTGCTGCTAGCGTGCAGTGTCTGTTCAGTGAAAACAGCTCTGAGCCCCTGCTCACTGGGGCACAAGCCTCTGCTAGCACCCGACACCCGGCCCTGCTCAAGCTGGAAGTGCTCTGACAAGCTCCCAAGCTTCCAAGCACGGCTTCAGCCGGCGCTGAGCAGCCAGTCCCGGTGCTGGAGCACAGGCCATGGAGCTGCAGAGACTTCATCCCACCATGGAGCCTCTGCCTCACAGCCCAATGAGCCAGGGCAGCAGGAGGGCATTGTTCAGGTCACCTGCCTCTGGTGTGCTTCATTGCACAGTCACCACTGCAGCCAATTGCTTGCTTTGTGCATGTGCATCATGAAAGAGAAGGTTGAAAGCTGGGGGTTTAAAATCATAAATCTATTAGAACAAACTACAATGAATTTTCTAATTCTAATCTTCATTTCACAAACCACTCATTCTTATGTCCTATAAAGAGAAAAATTCCTTATATTGTTCCTTGCTAAATAATCATTAACTCCGTTTGATGCTAAGAGAAGTCTTTGATATTTTGTTCATGCTGGGCTGATAATAGGCTACGACTCCAAACTCATTTGAAGGTCAGCAAGATGATGACTAGTGTCTGAGAACTGCTTTATCTCCATCAGGGGATTTTTCCCCTCCATAATACCAATTTGCTAAGCTAATATAACGATGTCTATCTTTCTGATTAACTGAATTACAGTTGGTCATAATGCATACATTTTTGATGGGAAGCTTAATGTCTACAAATCAATCAAACATACAGGAACATGACTGGTAATTCACATCGATTCAGTTCCCCAGAAGATGGGCAAGAAAAACCCCTAAGAATTAATTTGGTAAAAGGAAAAAGTTGAGCACAAACTATGGCACAAGCTTGAAGCACAGCAGAGCACATCTGGGGCTGGGGTTCATCTTGAGGAGTGGGAATGAGGTGAACAGTGCACCTTGGACAGAAAGAGGTCTGGGGCAGACATCAGCACCATTAGCGATGTTTAACTGGCAGCTCAGAGCCTAGGAACACATTCCATAGACCAGGACTGCAGCTGCCCTCTCCTGCTCTCTAACCTACCCTTCAGGCAGTGGAAGGTGCAGGATTGCCCTGACAGCGATGCTGATCTAGGGACAGGGACAGCTCTTGCCCTGCCAGTGCTCTCCAGTCGTGCAGATAATTCTGCTCCTCATTAAACAAACACCACAACGGCAGCTGGGAATCGGCAGCTGGAGCTTGACCAAGGGTGAGACCTCCTTTAATTACAAGAAAAACCCTCAAAATTTCCCTAATGACATCTCCATCTCCGATGCGGAGCAGCTCCGCATCCACAGAGCCAGAACTGACCGAGCGCCGCAGCCGTTCGCTCCATGGCATTTCCTGGCAGGAAAATACTTAAACTAACAAGAAAAGAAGAAAAGCTGCAGGAGCTGCAGTCACCTCTCCAGTCCTCAGCCTGACTTCACACGGAGTCATCCCTGAGTACTGACTAGTAGATGCAGAGCATCCAAATTACACACAGGAGCCTGACACCAGAAGTATTGCACTTAGCTTTAACCGTGATAGCTTGAAGCACAGTACACAATGTGTTTTCTCTCCTAAGGAGCAGAGGATGGGAAGCAGCCAGTGATGCACATCTTTGCCTTTTTGGTTTTTTAATGGAGTCTCTTTTGCCAGGCTCAGAGCTACCCACAGATCAAAGCTACTGCCATGCTCTTGCACACCAGGTTTTCTCTCATAGATGAAACATGTAACTGCTTCAGGATGGAGAATCTCTCCTTGGGCTGTTTTTTTTTTTCTAGCAGATATGCAAAGAGTGCCAATGGAATTAAATTTCCTGTTACTCATTTGACCATTAACACCGCTCCTCTGGACCCAGCCATTAAAATGTGTTTTGTGTTGGGCATGAGAGCACCAAGAGCTCTGCACCCACCTCTCCTACCACAGGATCCCCGCTCTGTGCCTGTCGGACAGGGACAAAGCTGGAGCAGCACATACCCACCACAGGCTGCTGCCACCAGCAGACACCCACTGCACACAAACACAAGTGTCTCATCCTCCTCTTGCTAAAATAACAACGGGATCAGACACACTGTGACCATTGGCAAGCGATTCAGAAAGGCTACAGAAGCAGAAGCCATGGGAGCTTGTGCAGAGTAGCCAAGGAGAGCGATTATTACAGAGTGGGGGTTGCTGCCATCTGAAGCAGGGATTTGCTCAACCTTTCATGGTCTTTGTGGAAATTATCATTCGCCTCCAGACACTCATTTCACGACACATTTGGAAGAGGATATGCACCATCTTTGATGTCTTGCGGGCTCTGGGCTTCGCCATAGGGAGCAAGTATGCAAAAAGTGGAAACTAGGTCAGGTTACTGAGGACAAGCATAAAACTAGGAGACAAATGTGCAAGGACAAACACACAGAAGCCAGGAAACCAGGAGAGGCAAGGTAGCAGTGGAAATCCAGGCAAACCAAACCCTTTGATGCCATGAGGACATTCTCCATGCCCCATTTGACCTCAGGTCCACACTGTGGCTTTCTACATTAACCCAGCTCCCAAGGCCTCTGCTGTAGGGCACAGTGCACATCCCCATCCTCTTTACAAAGCATGGAGATCTCGGGTAGCAAAGTGCTGTGTGATAACAGAACTGCCCTTTAATCATCAAAGCTTATATGTAAAAAATTGCTCAATGGGATTACTGCATGGGCAAATCCAGAACTCCACAACGCCCGGCATCCTGGGGATGCCACCATAGGATTCACCACCCTTTTGTCTTCTCACCAAAGGGAAGGGTAGGAAAAAAGGAGCCTGTAGAAGAGACCAGCCCTCCCCATGCTGTGACCTGAAGGCTCTGGCTGGTGCCTCTCCCCATGCCCATCTTTTTTGCTGAGGGAACAGCCATCCCATGTAACGGGAATGGGTTTTTCCTAAGGCAAACCATTCCAGCATCAGCCTTTCCTAACAAATGATGAGGCTTACACCGCAGTAACACACACCAGGGTGAAGGACTGGGTAGCACTTGGCTGACTGGGATTTGTTGGTAAATAATAAATCAGGTGAGTATTTCCCAGGGACACACAGAGTGCTCCTGGCACCATCACCACTGTTCAGATGGGACTAAAACAGCTTTTATCCTATTCCCATCTTCTCTTCTGTTTATCTGGTTTTGTTTTGGCTCTTTGTTGCTTCACAATGACCCACTTTTCCTGCAGAGGAGCTGCGCCTGCGCTCGCCTCTGATGTTATTTTCCTCCTTCCCTCACATCTGAGTTGAGTAAGCCCAGGACCAGGGGCTCGCTCAGGGCTTAGCTCTTTTGTTACTCGTGCTGTGATTGGTACAGTGGGTCTGTGAGACATGAGGAGACTCTTCCCATTTTAGCAACTTCCCAGAATACCATTAACACTCCCGGAGATAAGGACAAATCAGGAGAGCACCCACAGGCACCGAGGAGGCTTGGCCAGGAGGGCTGGATCACAGACCAATGCTCATGTGTTGGCATCTGCTGAAACAACATCTTCCGTATTCTTCCAAAGCAAGTGCATGGGCACCCACCCAACACAAACACTTCTACTCCTTATGGCTCTTATTTAAAACAAGAGTTGTTTTCCGCTTTCCTTGCTGTCAAACTAACTTTCAAAGGAATATTCTATACATGCTGAAGGGCACCTGCCCCATCCCCAATGATAACCTCCTTCAGAAGTTCACCTTTTGTACTTTCAACTGCCCAAATCTCCAACTTTAAGGATCTTTCCACCATAACAAACAATACGTTTTTGACTACGATTGCTCTGCCCTTGAATACCTTTCTGATACTTGCTGCTGTGAAGCACCGGCTGAACCTGCTCCTCACTTCTCCCACTGCCCCCCCCCCGACCTGCTGCTCCTCACCTCACAAGTAAGCATGGACACAAGAAAGAAGCCGTCTCCATGCTGCCATTAAAATAAAAAGGATACCTTATCAAGTGAAAGCACCGAGAAAGGTGGATGGGAAACCACAGCAAGAGTCGGTGTTTGTGCAGTGTCACGCTGACTCCCTGTCACAAGAGATTTACTAAAGGAAGGGGAGGAATAACCAGCCAAGGTGAGAACACCCAGGAAAGCTGAAAGCCAAAGAGAAAGTGGGGCTCGGAGCTGGCAGAGGAGCTGCTGGTGATCAGCATGAGCCACCATATGCTTTAATAAATTCCATTTCTTGCATGTCCCTGGGGAACCTCGCAGGGGTTTTCATGCTCTTCACTCAGTTCTCAGACTTATGGCTGCTCACATCAGTAAAAGAGTTGGTTTACTCACTGTGGCAACCGTATAATGAAACCCAGGTGCAGCTGTGTAATATTTCTCTTTAATTACTGTTTGTGGAGTGAAAAAGAAGAATTAATTACTCTGCATTGTTAGAACAAGATGAACCACCTACTAATTACAATCCTGGTTTTAATTCAGGTGTTGTTGCACAACATTCTGTTAGTCCAAGTAAATATTAACACTAGTTTTAATCACTTTTTGTCTTCCTCCTTGCATGAAACATCCACCTGATGGGGACAGACACGCGCTACAGTTATGGCTTTTTCCACTCAAACACCTCATCCAGACACAGAACTTCTTTTTCCTCCTTAGAATGAAAGAGCTGTCTGTCTTTTTTCCCCCTCCTGTCCCCCTTGAGCTATTTTCTCTAACATCAAGTTTGTTTTTATGACTTATGGGTGAAAAGTGTGAATTCAAGGAAAGCGGAATCTGCCATTATTTATTCATACTCTCCTTCAAAGTCAACCCACTCAAGGATTCACAAACATTTCTTTATTTCACATGTGTGTCTGGATGAATGGACGTGTCTGTTAAGCATTAGCCCTGCTAACAAGCTTCCCAGTGGTCAATTTCTAATTCCTGGCAGGGGTCCGATGTCCAAATCCAACCAAAAACCCAAGAAACACACAGAAATCCCTGTCCACAAAGGGGCTGTGTTAGCACTCACTGAATGCAAGTTTGTGATGAGACGTGCAGAAGGCTCCGGCATCACTAAATTATGCATGCTAAGCCTCCGCTTTATTTGCGGGAGTTTCACTTGCCAGAGCACTCTGGGGAGGAAGGGGAGGCTCTTGTCAAAGTGAATAGAGTCAGCCAGAGAGATGCTTTCACCAATTAACTGATACCCTTTCTTTATGCTTTTCTTTCTCCTCTTTATTCCTCTTCCCCACCCCAGGGGACTGCAGGGGCAGCGAGCAGCAGGCTCAGGCTGCAGAGAGCACTGGCGCTGGAACACAGGGCTCTACCTACCTCCTCCTTCCAGTGTGGCACAGAGCAGGTGAACCACATGAGTGTCCTCAGTGCCACCGCTGCCGGGCACTGGCACAGGCAGGAGCTGCTATCCCGGCACTGAGGACATTCCCACTGCACAGGGACAGCCACTGCCCTGGATGCCGGACACCCGGCACAGCTATGGCTATGCTGGGCTGTGCCTGCCAGGACACCGTGTGCACCAGAACCCACACAGCCCCTGTGCCAGCACTGGAACAGGGAACCCACAGCTCATCAGCCATGAAAAGCAATGTTTTTCTGCTGGCAAGTGATGCCTGGCTGGAAACAAGACTTTGGCTACTGCCGATGAAAAAAAATGTGTTTTGAAAAAACCCTCAAAACACTGAACCTTGAGTCTGTCAAATGGGTCTGGTTTGACTTTATCGAACAGGAGAACCAGAGGGGGTTGCCTTTGAAACAGCTTCTTACTTTGAAGTTGTGCTGTTAGTTATCATTCAGACCATTAGAGAACACAAACCGGTACAAAATAGTACCATGTGCTGTACAGATATCAATATTCATGTAAAATACAATCGAATAAGGCACTGATTTAGTCAAACAGAATGATTTTGCTGCAGCAAAGCAACACCGTTTAGAAACATTAATAGCCCACCAAATCTGGGGGTTTGTTGTTTTGTTCCAGTTTGGAACACTTCAAGGCTACAAAACCCCAAGAACCCAACCCTAAACTGTTTGTTTAAACATTTAAAATTGAACTCCCAGTCACATCCTGAAATTACCATCAATCAATCCAGTCACTCCGGCATATTCATCAGCTGTATGGGGTACCAAGCTGGGCTGTTCAAGGAAATAGCTAGCTGTTAAAAACCATTTGGAAACCTCTCCACAGTCCTAGACCGAGCTTCCCAGTTGGTAAGAACAGAGTCATAACCTGGCTGCCTCTTCCTTACATTGGCCCTGAAAGGAACTGCAAGCAGTCAGCTGTTACTGACAGGGAGGTATCCGGAGATGCCTTGGGACAAAGGAAAGCCAGTCTCTGCTCCCAGCTCTGCCCAGCACAGGCAGAAGAGCCACATCCCCCTGCTTCTCACTTCCACATCTATTAACGTTCCAGTTTCCCAGCTGCTTGGCCTCCCTTCAAACCCCAATCACTTCAAAGCAGGGCCCGTCCTCACAAGCTCCCTGTGATCTCGGTCAGAGATGGTCCCACTGCCCCAGGTTCACAGCTCGCAGCAGGTTTCATCACTTTTCCCTCCCTGTGCCACATCCCAATCCCATCTCTCGGGCAGGCCTACGTGATTTGCTGCACTAGGTCTCCTCCCACCGCACAGGTATCAGGATCCCAGCTTCTCAGCAGCCATCAGCAGTTCAGAACAACTTGCTTTTTGATCCAAGCTTTCTAAACCTTGACTGTGTGCTCCTGGGGCTCCGAGCTCACCTCACACTGAGCCCAGCTCACACTCCTGCTGGTCAGCCGAGTTTCCTGGCTTGGATTCCTCTGATCCCATCCATCCCAGCGCTGGGGTCGGCAGCTGCTGACAGACAGAGAGGATCTGGCTCCACTGCAGCTCCGCTCCCCACCAGCGGATGTGGCTCATTCCGGCTATCAGAGACAATGCCCACATTGGCAGCAGGCTCCTGGGCACAGCCTTAACTCCTAATACAGATTTTTATGTACAGGGAACGCTAAGAAACACCAGGAAAGGAGGGGGAAACCCAAGTGCTCGCTTGGATGGTTTGAAGCATGGTGTAGATTGATCGCAGCTCTCCAGTGCTGCAAACTCTACCCTATGAATACATAATCATCACAGTTAACTGCTGAACAAAACAGCTGTTCAGGCTCCCCATTGCACGCATTTATCATGGTGGCAATCCAGAGAACAGGATACTGCTTTACAGAGGGAGGTAAAAGTGATGCAGTTTGCAACACACACACGCATTAAACAACCATAAAGCTCCCCCGCCGCACCAGCACCGTGCTGTAATGTATGTTTGCATTATGTCAGGAAAAGCAGTTTCCTAGATTCAGCCACATTAATGTTCATCCTAATGAACTCTCTGGAGGAACTGTCATAAATGACAGAATATCATAAAAGAGCTTCGCTCCCAATAAAGGCCAGAGATAGCACACACTGTGATTGTATTCACAGGACGAGCTCTGATCAGTGATGTTTCGAGGCAGGGCAATGATATTTCTGGTTTATCAGTTATTCATTGAGTTAAGCTTGCTCCTTTCATCTTTGCAGGAGCATTTGAAGTAGGATTCATGGAAAAAAACTTTAAAGATGTCCTCCAAAGTTATTAGAGATAATAATTGAAATAGTTCTTTGGCTGACAATAAAGGCAATGGCTGAAATGATTCAAGCTTTTAAAAATCAGGTAATAAACCAAGTTTCTTCCTACCGGTAATCAGCTCATTTGGCTGCAAAAATCTCTAATAAATTCAGCTTGATTAGCACCAGTCTCGCTCTAGAAGGTTACTCAGTGTTGTGTAGTTTATTTTTGGTGGAGTTTTGTGGGGTTTGCAGGTTGTTTAGGTTTGGTTTTTGTTAACTGCATAGACACTAGGGAGAAGGAAGAGACGGACAGCATGGCTGGACCTACTGACAGAGACATGGGTAACTCAGCAAACCTGGAAATCATGCTGGATTTCAGGGAAACCAGGCTGGAAGGCTTCAGTGCACACCAAGTCTAAGCTCTATAAAGACATCCACCAAGTCACTGTGCTTTTGCATGTCCTTTGTCATCCCAATGGGACACATCCCGAGTGCCAGAAGTTCATCCGTACTTCTCTATGCCAGCAAACCCTGCTTATGTAGCAGCACAGCAATCACGCCTTAGATGCTCACAATCACATTACAGCCCTTCCTACCATCCTTTTTGCTGTGACATCCAACATTAGAACACAATTCAGCAAGCAACTAATAAACACAACAGAAATCACCGACAGCTCACAGACCATTTCCTATTTCATTTTGGGAATGGCAGTACATGCCTTCCCACTCGTAATGGATGCTGTCAGAGGACAGCTGCATTCACTGTAGTGGCTGCTCCTCAAGCACATCTTCCCCCTTCTCCTGTTTTGCTTTGTTCCCTTTTCAGCACTTTCCTCCCTAACTTCTGCCACTTTTGGTATTTTTCTCCCCGCCTCCAGCTTCCCGGCTAACAACAAATGGAGAGCATGGGATTTCAAGTCCCACTGTCACGCCAAAGACACTTGAACGACTGCAATTAACCCAAAGCAGCTTCATCATTTCTTTTGGAAAAGAGCAATCTTACATGAATTGCAACTGCAGCCTGGTTTCCAGAGAAACAGATACTCAAGTTGAGATCCAAGTGCCAGTCCCCGTGCTGCAGCCCTCTTCTCCCTGGTGCAGGATATAAGCCCACATAAGAGTACAGCAAGGAGCAGCCTGACACAGAATAACTTCATCATTTCCATGGCCAGCAAGGGACAAGACACCAGATGTGCTGTGCTCCACACACACCAAAGCCAATAACAGTGCTCTGCAATCAGCACGTGCTGGGACCAGTTAAACCCATCTTCTGCCCCTCTCTGACCAGCTCTGTGCCAGCAGCACCAGCAAAGTGAGGTGCGATTCCCACCTTCCTTCCCTGGCTCTGCCCCAGCTCCTCAGGAAAGCAAACACTGCTGCATTTCTGCAGTCCCACTCCTTGCTCTCTGTTACTTTGCTTTCTCCTCTAACCCCTACAAAGGGGTGGCCAACATGAGCTGATACGGCCTCCTGTGAGATTAAAGCAATTTAGCAAGTAGAAGCTGTCCTGATCTAATAATCTCACCATCTCCATCATCCTGACAGCACGCCCTCAGCAAGCCATTAGGTTCTAAAATGCAGTGGGGACAGGGGGTGGGAGGGCCTGTCACAGACCCAGTGAGTCAGTGCCACACTCACCTGTGGCTGCAATCGGGCGTTGGGAAATTCCTCTGCTGTGGGTCTGAAAGGGAAAAAAAGGCACAAATAAAGAAAACTCCATCACCACCATCCTGCTGGGAGAAAACCCCAGTGCTCAGATGTGCCGAGTAATTCATCACCTCCTCATAACATGCATCAGTCCCTCGCTCCTCATCAAAAATAAGCCCACCAGGAGCTGAACATACGGAAGGCAGTCCTGCCTCCATGGAGCACTTCCAAGCCCTTCCTCCCCACAGAACCCCTAACAATAACTATAAAGCAGCCACCCCAAGGAGTCAAGTACCTTTCAGTCTTGGAAAGAAGATGTATTAGGTTGATGGCACAGTCATTAACAAAGGTCTTCTGGGGTTAGGAGAAAGAAAGCTCTGGAGGCAGCCCAGGGCTGAACCCTTCTATAGCCTTCAGGAGAGCTTTAGCTGATGTCACCCCCATTCTGAGGCAGAGCCCCCATCGATACAGACCCAGCTTCCAGCTGCTGTCACCCACACCTCCCACAGGCACAAGAACCCAGCACAAAGACCAAGGGGGAGTCACCCCTGGCCTTTTATCCACCTCCTGCCCCACCTGAACCAATTACCCCAGATTGAACCCACCTGAGCCCCCCTCAGCCTCCAGAGCTGCATCACAGAGCAGGGACACAGAGAGGCTGAGGCCCCAGCAGAGCACCTGGAGGCTCCAGGGGTGCAGGTAGCAGGGAATGACCCCCAGCAGGGCTTGGCTCCAAGCAGGATCCAGGCTGGATCCCATGAGTGCTGCGCTGCAGGTTCATTCAATCTGTGCTGGCTCCTGTGACTGAAGAGCAGGGCCGGGTGCGGGGTCTCCAGGTTTGAAAGCAGATCTGCCTGCGTTTAGGCTCCCCAAACACCACAACAGAAACACAAGTGCAGGCAAAACCCCCTAAGTGCTGCCTTGCCTTCCTCAGGGCTTGCTTCCGACAAATAAACCACCAATTCCTTCCAGAACTGGTCCCAAATCCATGCATTTCTCGCTTTCAGTTGCTGTTGAACAAATGCCATGGCCCAGAATACCCTCCATCTGCCGACTGCTTGCAGAAATTCTGGTCTGCTTTTCATTTACCATCCTAATTAAATGCCCTGCAGCCTCCCTCTCGCTTCTCACCTTTCCCTTGTTTATCAGCTCTTCCTTGCCACACTCGCTAATTATTGCAGGCATTTTTGTTTAAAGAAGATTTGCTCCTTTCCTGCCAATCTCCTCTTTCCACTTGACCCTGCAGCAAAGTTGCTTCTCAAAGTAAACACAATCTGCCTGGTCTGCCCATGGAAGAACAAAGACAGTAAGTAGGAAACAAATGGGCAGTGGTACAATACATGGTGCGAGTTCTGCTCCTTTACCCTCCCCTGAAGGATGGAGCAGTCAGAGGAGAACAAAAGGTACAGTCCCCCCTCCTCAGGTGCCCCGTGCTGCACATGTATTGACTCCCATGGGAAGCAAAGGAGCCAAGGTGGAATATGAGCACTGTTTATGTGAAGCAGCAGATGGTGGAATTACATAATCAGAAATGTTATATATGTGTATGTGTATTTATACACCAATTTCACTGTGGCTGTAGGAAATTACATCTTGGGGACACTGCCTTTGCTAGCTGTGGTGTGGGTCTATAAACTGTGTGACAAGTTGGACACGTTGCTGGCTGCTATGTCTCAAGAACAAAAACATGAGGTGCATATTCCATCTCAAACCTTATCCCAGCCGGAGCAAAAAGGAAATAATTTGTGCTGAAACTCATCAGAGAGAAAGTAAAGAAATGACCATCACTTTGCTACATGAAGTGTTCGCAACATGAGCATTCTGCAGCCACAGCTAGAATCATCCGTAGTGCTTCGCAGTGATTTTCCCAGGAAGGACTTTAGACCAATGTCCCCAGCTCTGGAGGGGTTTGGGAAAGGGGCAGAGGGGCCCTTGCTGCAGCAGAACGCTCTGCATCCCCTGCACATGCCTTGGCCTTCACTGCAGCTTTGCTCTCCCACCACTGCATTCCGTTGCCTTTCCATGAGCTCGCCGGTGCCGTAACCTCCCGGCGTGGTTGACTGCCCACTGCTGGAGGGGTGGCAGAGCCAGCGCAGGAAGAGGCCCCAGGGTCCATCAAGGGAATTCCCTCCAGCAGCTCCCCTGAGAACCTCAGAAGGTCTCTGTAGCACCAGAGCTACAAAGCGTGTGAGGGCAAAGCTTCCCAGCACTGACTCTGCTTTGCAACGAGAGTCCGCAGGCAGCTGGCGGAGTCTAAATCAAGATGCCACTCACAGGAATTGATGTGAAAACCCGCTTTGTTTGACCTTCCTTTTGGAGCACTGCAGGCTTTCAAAGCAGCACAGAAAGAGTACAGCCAGTCCTGCCTCTCCTCCCCACCTCCGAGACTGAGAGGAGGAATTCTGCCTGGCCTGGCCACAAACAGTTATTCACGTATATAAATAAAGCTTACTCAGGAAGTAGTCTTGAAGGCACTTAGGATAATCCTAGCTGTAAGTACCAAGCTGGCTGCTCAGTGTTTGCCAGACTGGGCTTCAAAACAGCATTGTTTAATCTGTAAGTGTACGGCTTCGATGGGCAGCTCTCCGGGGTCAGGAGCAATAAATGACTGTGTGGATCCCAGCGTCGTGCTGAAAAGACCAGGGCACAGCTGGAGGCAACCACCTTCACCTAGAGAGGAGACAGAAAAATGCTGACCCGTGTTTCCAGAACAAACAGCAGCCTTCAACACTAACGTTTGACCTGGTCCCCAAAACAGAGCAAGCTGAGCATCTCCACCAGAACCATGTACATTAAAATGCTTGTAGTGGCTGAACGCTCGCTGCAGAGCTGGACCCTGTTACCTAAGAGCCACAGTCCCAGGCACTCCCTGGGCCTTGAGCAAGAGTCACTTGCTCAAAACCACTGGTGGGGCGTGAGGCCGAGCTGGCTGCTCCCATCCCCAGGAGGGCACTGCCGGGATAACCACCACCGAGGTACCTGGGGACCCTCGCTCCTGCCCAGACCCCACCGGGAAGGTGCCTGACTCTGCCCAGACCCCTGGCCGGGATCCCGGCCACACCTGTATCCTACTGAGGAGCTCCTTGTGTGGCAGTAACCAGCACCCCTGCAATAGGCTGTGTCCCACAGCACCACATCTCACAGTGCCCGGTGCCATCCCCTGTGCAGTGTGGCTCTGGGGGGAAAACCCAGCTGCAGGGCTTGGACCAGCACCTTCACATCACCAATGCCAGCAGGAGCAGGCTTCCCAGCACATGAACAGTTAATACCACAGATCTTTTGAGGACAACTTGCCATTTTGAGAGAGAACCCAAACACCAGCTCTGGAAGCTGTATTGGGCTTGAAAATGGCTGTTGGCCTTTCAGTGCAGAAAGAAACAAGAGCAGGCTTTGAGCACTCCTTAATTTAAAATGTAATTTCCATCCTCTGCCTAGGACTCACGTGGGATTTATGCTATTAAATATTAAATACCAAGACCTTTATGCAATGAGGCAGCTTTATTGAATAAAATTATATCAAACAATGAAATCGCAGGCTTTGCAGATATTAACCATATAATGGGCTTCAGGACATGCTGCAGTGGAAGGACCCAGAGAAGAAGTGTTCTGCAGTCTGTGCCTGTCCTGGAATGCTCCCGGTCCAGGATAAGTGGATAACCACACACCAGAGTGTGCCGGGGCCGGGCTCCTCCGCACAGCTGCACCAGTGCCTGTTGCTCCTCATGTCAGTGCTACTCACATAAAATAAGATGTTTATGAAGTTCTGCTCATTTCCCACTTTGTGTAAAGTCCAACAGCAAATTACAGTGTCTGCTGTGGTGGTTTTTTCCCCTTACACTGCACTCCAGGGAATTACTTTGTATATTCTGCGTGAGGATGGTAATTGCATCGTGGAGCCTGGCTGTCAGAGTGACACGGTGTGATTTCATTCCACGTCTGGATGGGAATACAAGCACTTCTTGAGCGATTACCAAAATTGACTTCTAATTAACATTGGTGCCACTAAATCTCAATTCTCCAGGGCTTGCAAATAAACAAGCACAGCAGAGCCCCAAATGCAGATGGGATAAATGTGCTGCACTAAATAAATATTCACCAATTTTACTACATTTATAGTCTTTGGGAGGGAAGAGGAAACACTGCCCAGGCTGCAGTGGCTCAACTTCAGGGAATTCAGTTTTCCTTCTCCTTGGCCTTAGCCCTGGCCATCAGCTTCTCAAATCCATTGTTTCCAAACCAGCCTGCAGAGGACCATGCAGTGCACCACCACCAAACAAAAACCAAGGGTGATGGGGCAGAGGACCTCACTCGATCGATTTATGATGCCCTTCTAGGTCTGATTTTTGCCATAGTCAGGAATAATTTAGGTAACAGATATAAGAGATAATTTGGATACACTTAAAATATTTTATATGCTTTTTGAAGGAAACAATTTTCTGATGTAATTTCTATTTCAGTAAAAACCTCCAGTTTTGATAAATGTCAGAAACTGCCTTTGAAAGCACTCTGTTAAGAAAATTATTATTACTATTATTTTACATAAAGAAGTCTAAGCACAAGCGAGTGGAATTCTCTGCACTCCAGCACCACAGACAGAAGGATGTTACTTTGAGGAGAGTCCTTGACAGTTACAAGCATTTTGGCTGCTGCGCCATAGAATGAATAGTATTGATATTCCATGTCCTGCAAAGCAGCTCAATCCCTCCTGCCAGTCAAGTGTCAGCCTGCTGTGGAGGGGACGCCAGCACCACTCCTCGAAGGGCTTAGTTCCGCTCCAGGAAATTCCATCCAGCAACCCTTCTACATCTGATGTATTCGGGATTTCCCACACGAGATTACTCATTCCCGCAGTAGCAGCACCCACGGTGCCTTGTGGGCCCCTTCCCCTGTTGTCTGCCCTTTCTGTGCTTCCAAAAGCACACAAACCTCTTAAAACCAAGAGGAGCTGGCAAACCGTGGCCTGGGAAGCACTAGGATACACAGAAAAGATGTACAGGCAATGCTGCCATGTAGCAACGACAGCTCGACACTGTGGCTACTATTTTTCTACCAATATTCTGATGTTTTCACTTAGGGTCATTATAAATGACTTTTTCTGTCCCTAAACACCAATCAGAGCTGCCACTAGTAATGTTCTGACCACAGGCAGATGCAATAAAATTGTTGGAGGTGTTGACACTTAAAGATACGAGCAAATGAAGATGATAAACTGCCAAGCACTGCGAGCAAGAAACACAATGTTCTTTCTCTGTAAAACAGCACCTGGCACCAGTGGTTATTTTGCCTTTGGTTTTGTGTAGACAATGGCTTTTCAAATCACACAGGAAAACGTTTGTCAGAGACACAAACCATCAGAGACCTCAGCTCTCCCCAGGACCCAGCACACAACCTGAGCACACGCTGCCTTCCCACTCTTGGAATCCTACAGCTTCACCCCATCCACCCAAAGAGGAAACGTTCATCATGTGCCAGAACAGGGACTCAATGGCAGCACTGGAGCCTTGAGCAGACCGGCAGGAGCAGCTCTCCGTTTCCACAGCCCTGTGGGACTGGGATGCCTTTGGAAGCCACGTTCCCCCCGCTCCATCAGGACACCTGCGGGCTGGTGCAGGCCTTTAGCGCAGGATAACTGGTTCCTGTCCCTTCTGGCTTTGTGTCACCACATCCACTCCAGACAAAGACAATATTTATGTTATTTTAAGCTTTTGCTACTTAAACCGAACAAATAGATAGCAGCAGAATGAAAACACCGCTGTGCAGGAAGCACAACAGAGACAGGAAAGAGGCGCTGCATTAAGACGAGCACAATTTAGGAGCATCTCTTCCTTGATAAAGCTGAAGACCTCATGGCTCAGTCTCACTTCCAAGCTTCCCAAACACCCAACACCACAGAGGCAGAGCAAGAGGACGCGGGACAGGGCCATGTCCCCTCCACTCCATCTCAGCGGCTTTGTCTGCTGAGACACCAAACCATGGGCAAGCAGAGGAGATGAGGCAGCTGCAGGTCCCTTACTGAAGGGTCATGCCCAGGACTGCAGAGGCGATGTCTTCTGGTCCTTCTTTGTTTTACAGAAGGCTTCTACTCAAAGCAGCCTTGGGTTTGCAACCCATTGCACTCAAGAAAAGGAGGAAGATGCTGTTGCTGACTAATATTTTTCCTGGGAAATCAGTGCAGCAAATTCCCGGGAAAAGTGAAAAACTGTAATGGCCAGTACAAAATAATGGACTGCACCAGGAGAAGTTGTTTGACAGCAACTGTTTGATTTGAATTCAAAGAGAGGAAAAAATATGTGTGCCTAAACAAGGCTGTTGACCATGAAGCAGACTTTGCTGTAACTGAAGTGAAAAGGCTAATTCATCAACCTGTAATGAGAATCTCATTGTCATTCATCTTTTATGTGAACATTTGCAGGCAAGAGCCTGGATGTCAGGGGAAAGCCCTGTAATTAATTTATCTCTGTTGTGTAAAAGGTAACAGATCTGAACGATGGGTTCTGTCCCAGCACAGCTGCCTCAGATAAAAACCAAGCAGATTTGTTAGGTCTGATTTCTGCTTTCCTTCAATGGAAAAATAGCTGCAGCAAAATCAGAACCATGAAAACCCCAGGGTTTGGAAGGGCAGGAGCAGAAGCCCACCTCCAGGAAATCACATTGGCAAGAGCAACCGAAACCCTCAGAGGGGGGAGTAAAATTTGTTTGCAATGGGAGAATTGTATCATCTAGCCTAAGGTATCAAGTTAGGATTGAGACCAAATAATGAAGGAAGTGATCAAAATAATATGCTGCGGATAATTTGCCCTCAACGTATTCAGCAGACAACGTCAAGGCTCCCTGCAGTTACAAAGTCCTGGCTCACTCGCTGTTGTGATTGCATTAATCAAGGTCCTTTATTTTTCTGGAAGCCCCAGAGGCACTGGAGGACCCGACACCCTGATTACAGATACAATTAAAATGACTTCCTATGGCAGACAAACTAAAGGGGTCAGTTTTAAACACAGATGCTACACTGAGGGACACAATATTGACACAGATGCCCAGGCAGTGGTGATTTCTCATAAGATAAAGGTAACCCTGCTTAACTAAGACTGTACAGTGGGCTCCCTATATCCTGGCCCAGTGCAATGGAAGAGCCTTTTGGTGAGAAATGTCACCAACACTCTCAGGAAAGCCAGAAGATTCAGAGGGAAGAAAAAAAGTCCATTTTCTGGTAAAGGTTCTTTGCACGTGGCCACTGTCCCTGGGCAATGGGGCCCTGGGAATGCTGGGGCTTACGTGCTCCTGCACTTGGGGCAACAGGAGACCACTGCTGACAGGGGTGCATGGTGCCTTAAGGCAGCTCAGTGCCGTGACGAGCCCCACAGCTCACCTCATCTTCATCCATCACTGGAGACAGAGGCGGCCAGCAGAGGATTAACAGTGATCCCATCGAGCGCAGGGTTAAACCGCTCTCCCGGCAGGACAAGAGCTTTCCTCTTCAGGTAGCACCAGACACAAACCTGCCAGCAGAGGTGTGATACAGGCAGCACTGGTGAGGAAGCAGGAGAGCTGGCTGGTGCCTGCTTTAGCATCACCAACTGCAGCAGTTACTCCTCCGTGGCAGGGAGAAGGATCCATCCATCTCCCAGAACAACTGCACGGAGCAAGAACCACACAGAAACGCTTTCAGAGTGAAGGAGTTGATGTTCTCCTCATGTGTATGGGAATATTTGACTACAGAGACCTATCAAGTTGTCACTTGCATTGTCACTGTAACTCACTGGGTAAATGGGCTCACCTTTCAATCCTCTGAATGTTTTCAAAGATAAATTTATGAAGTTAAGTCCCAGTTTTCTTTTTTATTCCTCTTTCTTCTTCCTTTGCTAAAGCCTGTCACACATTTCACTTAAAACACTCCAAATCCTCTCCTCCGCTTCCACACCAGTTTCCCAAACCAGCCCATTTAACTAGACAATCACATGAAATAACCACCAACCAGACTTACTTTACTTTCATTCTTTTCCCACAGAACTTCCCTGAACTTGCAGCTTTATACCCTGCATCTTTCTGGGTCTCTCACCGCCTGTGTCCTCCGAGTGAGCTGCTTTGGGACTGGCTTCTTACATACGTATTTTTAATGCAGCGGGTGCTCTAATTCTTCTCCAAGAGGAACTAACTCTTCCCCAGGGAAGTGAACATCCTCCTCCATGTTCACAGTTGGCACTAGCAGCTTTTTCTTAAACCCTGTTTTAAATAATGCAGCAGAGTTCTCATTAGTTCGCTTGGCAGAACAATTGTGTATGTCCTCACCTCAGATTGTCCCCACTCCTCGCTCCTCAACACAGGCAGAAGTTTGGATGAGTCCCTCTCAACCGCAGCACAGAGGCAGCTAGGAAAGGTCTCCAAGGCCACAACCACGAGTGTTGGAAACCTTCTCTGGAACCCCTAGAATAAGGCCAGAAGCAGAAGCCATCATGAACACCGAGTTCTGTTAAACTTCTCAATACTTGCCACAGAAAACACAAAAAATAGGTTATATAAATAACATTCTGTGAAAATGTCTCTAAGGGCTGTGCTTTGACATATATTTAAGATCATAAACTTCACTCTTTTTAATGCTTTTGGTAAGACTTGTAATGAGAAAAGACAATTCTGAAGTCCTTGACATTAATAAGTCTATTGTAAAAAGGTCACCTTCCCCTAAGAATGTTTTATTATCAGTGAAGCAGAATAGCTCTGAATATGTAATGACTTTTATCTGATGATTGCCCTGTATTCTTTTCCAAAGAAAGCAAGCGTCAGATGTTGATAATTTACATATAAGTGTTGAAGGGTCTGGCAGCAGAAAAACAAACTGGTTCAGAGAAATTAATTATAAAGCAGCTACAGAAGAGACATGAAAATTAACTTCTCATCTTCATGTGTCTCTAGGAGGAATTAAAAAGCACCACAGGACTGACTGTCCTCCAGAAGACTCCTGTACATCGCTCAGCTGGAGCACAACACACACGGCAGAGTCACTTCCCATGTAAATCACTGTTTCTCGTTTGCATTTGGGTTTTCCACTTTGGTGTAGAAACCACCACTTGCACTCAGCAGCACAAGGAGGGCAAGGAGGCACACACAGAGGATGCACATGATTGTTGGTGACAACAGGAACGCGGACAAACAGCCAAGACTGTCGGACACAGCGAACCGATGTCAGTGTCCCCTGTAGCTTCCAGGCCAGGATACAGGAGGGGGAGCGGGGCGGTGGGGATGAGAGCAGCGCAAGGCAGCGCGGTGGGGATGGGGCAGCGCAGTGCAGCGCGGTGGGGATGGGGCAGCGCAGCGCAGTGCAGCGCGGGGGGCACCGGCACAGCACCGGAGAGTGGCCGCGACAGGGACTGCCCCTGGGAGCAGCCCCTTTGTTTGATGCTCAGTTCAGGCAAGGAGGTTTCTCCAGGAGCTGCGCACTCAGAAACTGCTACGCCAAAGGCTCTGTGTTGGTTTGAGTCATTAAATGACATTGCACTTAATTACTCCCAATCTACCACCAGTGAAGGTTTCCAACAAAAGCTGCCTCTGTTAAGAAACCTTTTTTATATCCTAATGATCTCATCTCGAGGATGCTTTTCAATGAGCATTTACACAGCATCACTCCCCATTTGCCAGGGGGTACAGTGGAAAGTAACTGTATTTTTTAAATATTTTCTTCAAGAAAAACCTGGTTTTCTGAGGATCCTCTCCAGGACAAAGGCCCTGCCTCATCCAAAGGCCCTGCTTCATCCAAAGGCCATTTGTCTGGGGACCAATTAGCTGCTGAATTTCATCAGCAAGACAAGGCCGTGCCGATTCATCAGTATTTCAAAGGAAATGCCATGGGTCTATCAACAGAGGGTTCTTTGCTGCAAACCGACAGCTCCTGACTCCACACTGAAAGTCATCCCATGATTCTGCAGTGGTGCAGGACTATGGATACAGTTGGATTTGGGAGGGTTTGCTCCATTTCACCCCAGCACTCAGAAGTAACCAATGTATAGCTACCAGTACCTGC
>JAVHNF010073200.1:0-14919 GCA_034783455.1 Micropsitta finschii
TAGTACCATTCCCAGGCCGAAAGTCAAAAACACAGTGCTGCACCAGCTACTAAGAAGAAAAAATGACTGCTACTGCTGAACCCAGGACAAGCTCCTCTACCCAAAGTCCTTAGCGACTTTGTTCACCTATGAAAAATGAGAAGTTCTGTTGTAGATTTTCTGCATAGCTGGGGATAGGCTGTATTCTTTCTTTACTTTTTTGCACAGAATACACCACATTGCTCCTTTATTAATCCCAAATCAGGTTCATATAACTGGTATTCTCTTTTCTTGTGCTGGCATGTGAAATTGGAAGGACTAAGTACCACTGCAGCAGGGCTTTCATGTCTGCGTGAACAGCCCATTCCCACTTTAGATTAGTCTGTCCACTACAAAGTACTCAGACCTAAAAGACAAGAACCAGGGTTTTTTTATCCTCCCACCTCTAGAATTATAGTTCCCCTTGCAACCTCTTCAAAGAATAATGCAACAGTATTCTCTGCCTAGCTTGGATTTAACGATTTTACACAGGATTTACTGAAAAAAACCATGAGTTTATATTAATACAAAATATCGATGTTATACAAAGATAATTTCCAAATAGCAAAACCACAGCTGTGTCTTGGGGATTTAGAAATTTTTGAGGACAGCACAAAGAGATGGCATTTGGAAAAGCACATATTCAGAGTGTTGGAAAAGATAGTTTTAAATGTTGTCTAAAAAATGCCCTATCTAACTTTAGAGTTACTACTGAAATTGCTAGCTACTTCAACAAAGTGGTCAGCAAACACCAACTGCATTAGTACTCAGTATTCAGCCACGATATGTGTAAAGATGTAACAATGTCCATTACCAAACAAGCCTTTTACTTAAGTGAGACAGCTCAACAAAGAAGTTTCTCATAGATGTAAGGTGAGAATGGGGTATGCTATGTAGACCAAACATACACTGCATTTGTTGTTTTTTGGTATGGGTCCAGCATCTGACTTAAATGGCTATAGCAGATAAAGCTAAAAAGGTATCTCCCTATTGCTCATCCTGTGCTGTGTTGTTTCTGTTGTGGGCTTTGCCAAGGAAATGCAAGATATGGAACTCTCCACTGAGTGCTTTGGTCTGCCATGTTTTAACAAAAGGCTTCCATGAAATTCTCTCTTTTCTGCTGGCCTGTGATAGAATCCACGTGTCAGAAGTTGCAAAGGCTTTTAAAAACAAGAGATATGAGTGCATAGCATAAAATAAGGATTTTCCCATGTAAATGGAAATTGTGTCCTTTGCGATTGTGATCAGGAGTGGCAAGACACCTGGTAAACTGCTTTATATCAGTTTAACCTTTGTAAAAAATGTTTCAATTTGATTGTAAAAGAAGTTAATTTGCTATATTGATTAATGTGCAGCCTTCATTATGTACAATTGCTGAGTAGCTCTTAGTACCAGAAGATATCTTTCTCAGTAGAGGAAATCTCTGCATTTTTCAAAGCTCAGCCAATCATGCAGAAAAAGCTTCCTGCTATGAGGAGTTACTTGTGAGGACTGTACACCTTTTGGGAAGCGAGTTAGGTGATTGAGCAAAGATAGTGAGCTTCAACAGAGGAAAATTGATATAATTGCTCATTTTATTTAACTGTAGAATTTTAGTATGATACCTGGAGAAGCCCAAGAAAAAAAATGACAGGTTAACTTTTATAACTTTCCAGATATAATAGCAATGAAGATTATAATTCTTTGACAGAGAAATCTTTACTATGCAAAATTATAAGATTTTTTTTTTTATTTTGTATTAATTGCTCAATGCTATCCATTTTAGAATAAATTGTTGATACTTTTACTCTTTTTCATGCCTGCTTGGAATAGACTGATATATAACTACTGTGTCCTAACATATAACTTATTTGTCATCTACAACTTGATGCACCAGCAAACTAATACAGTGACAACAGGAAGGTGATTAAGCATTTTTTAAAAGCTTGAACATGATTTTCTTCATAATTTATCCATGTTCACTTCTAAACTGTCTTACCCAAAACAAATTGACATTTCCACATGATGCAATGGATTTTGAAGTGATAGGGACATTCTTCACTTATCTCAATGATAAATTTCCTCCTATTTATGGATTTCTATCACTTGCACAGCTTACAGCAGTTTTGTTCTCCTGTGGGATAAAATTTTTAAGGATAATGAGAAGAGTCTATACTCTTTGATTTTACTTAGTAGCTTTTTTTACTGCCTATGAAATTATAGCTTTAGTTCTTGGGCTCTCTTTTAAATTACATAAAATTGATACAATAGTAGAAACAAGAGTCTTAGTCAAATCAGGGTCTTACTGAGAGCAGCACTATTCAAAGGTTCAGGAAATATTCCTCACATCAGGGAGCTTAAGCACAAATCTACAAAATATTTAGTTGCTTACTTTCCATTAGAATCTATAATAGGTGTCAGATTTAGCTCACAAATTAAGACACTGAATTTGTATGTCTGCATGTACACATCTTCCTATGTGCTTGGTGCCTCCACTATAATTGTTATTAATGGATATTAGTTGTTTGCCTTAGTTGCTTGAATATGGACACGAAAGACCACTTAAGATACCCAGAGTGGGGACTCAGACCTCCTTTAGGAAGTAGCATATTGCCAGATGTCTTTTGGAAAACTCAGGGCATCTCAAATGTGTTAGATAATTTTGTTCAGCCAAATGAACCAAGCTTCTAGTTATCATAGCCAGGGGAGCACAGAGAGTTATTCAGCTGACCAAATTTTAGTATCTACTTTAGATGCCTAAATTTGAACACCCCCACACATTCATATATCTAGTTCTTTCTATCTGAAAAATACACTCGACATGACTTTTCTTTTGGTTCTATCAGGATGTGGAAATTTTTTCAGCTTTGATAAACAGCCATTCTTATTACCAGCAAGTGAGAATAAGACAGCGAACAACAGAGCAACCTCACAATAAAAAATATTTTCCATATGCAGAATTTCCTGTATATGAGCTTGTGCCTGTTTCCTCTTGTCCTTTCACTAGTCACCACAAAGGCTCCTTCTCCATCTTAGCTACTGTCCTGCATGAGTCTTTCAGACACGTACCCATGTGTATCATACTGCTGAGCGTTGTTTTCGCTACGCTGAAAAATCCTGCCTCTCTTAGCCTGTCTTCATGTGCCAGATGTTCTAATCTCCTAATCATCTCTGTAGCCCTAGATCATTGGTTGCTTGTTCCTCCTCTCTTTAAAGGAGCTGTATTGCTTCTTTACACTGCACAGTTTCAAAACATATTTTATCTTGAAGTTTCACTTCCAGCATTTGTGAAAAGAAAATGTTCCACAACTAATTATTGCTTTTTCTCCCTTATTTTCACCTCTAACCATAGGTTCCTAGTTGCCAAACCACCCAAGGAAGTTGGAAGCACTCCTGGAATGCCTGGCAGATTTTGCAATGTTTGCCAGCCAAATGACTTTGGTTTGGGTATTTTTTTTTTTAACCCCTATTGGTGAGCTTGCGAAAATAAATTATTTTTATGCCTCTAACAATCTGCAAAGAAGCTTTTATATGTAATTTTTGAACTTTGTTCTCCATTCACAGGGTCTCTTTCCTCCCTAGTCCAATTATTACCACCTTTGCTACCAACTAAACTGGCCTTTAAGTTGAGAAAGATGAAGAAATAAATGCATAATACTTGCTGATGTTATGTGGGAATAAGTATAATTAGTATAGGCTTCCTGCAAAAACATATTCTTTCAAGTGTAAAGACATAACCTCATTAAGTAACAGTCCCCCAAGAGCCATTAATAATACAAGAAATATGTTAAGCTGTCACTGGAAAGACTTTTGCCAATATTTTGACCAAATCATGTGTCCTGGGTTCAGCTGTAGCAGTCATTTTTCTCCTTCCTAGTAGCTGACTCGGTGCTGTGTTTTCAACTTTAACAACATCATGTTTAATCGAAGTTAAGGGAAAATTGTTGCTAGGTAAATGAACATGTCATATTCCACCTTCCCAACCCCAGGGTGGCTGATGAGCTTAAGGCATAACCAAAGGGTCTTATTCTGTCTACTTGCAGTTGTTACTTAATTTTGGATATTCTGCTTGTGGTAGACCTGAATGACTAGTTATCATGGATGGTTATCATGGTGTGACTGATGCACATGTGCAGATTATGACAGTCTTTGGAGTCTTCTCTGAAAAGTTAAAAATCATGCTTTAAATACAAAATGACTGTTAGAATGAAAATCTCGGGACAGAGCTTATTCTAAAAAGAATTTTAGCTGTAAGCAGTAAGCTTTAAAGCAATAGCTTCACCTGCTTATAGAAGTTGGATAACTATCAGTATTCCTGGACTCTGTGTATGTCCTCAGATATTGTTACTGTTCTATACCTACCCAATCCCAAGGATGTTTCATATGTTCAAGACCAGGTTGGATGGGGCTTTGAGCAACTTGGTCTAGTGGAAGGTGTCCCTGTCCATGGCAGAGTGTTTGGAACTAGGTGATCTTTAAGTTCCCTTCCAACCCAAACCATTCTATGATTCTATAGTTGCATGATTCTGTGATTCTATGATTTTATGATTATTTCACCTAATCCATGATGTATTTTGCAGTCCCTATAATTTTATACTTTGTTTTTAGATGTAGAGCCTGGGTAGGCAGCACTGTAGGTTCAAGTAAGTGCTGCTTTGTGAACCATTAAGACAAAATATTTTGTGTCCTTTATAACAAAACCCACCAAAATCAAAAACATTTCAGGGAGAAAGACCCTTCTTCCCCTCACCCCCAGAATCTCTTCGCAAACATTTATGTCTAACGCTTACAATTATATGATAAACTTAACTTCCTCTGTTACAATCTAGTGACTTATTTTCAAACAGCTAGTGCTTAACAGAATAGATGCTTTGGTTTATTATTTAATTAAAAGACCATGTTGTACAGTGCTGATACAGAGATTTTCACTTTTACATTAAATAAAAGTCAGGGTAAATGCAATTTATCTATAATTTTTTTATTTTTTTTTTTTTTAATTTTCTGACTGCTTCTTTGCTTATGCTTATGACAATGTGTGCCTAGGTTTTATTTTGCTTTTATTAAAAATAAACCCAGGTTCCACACACTAATATTTTATGGACCACCTTTTATGTATTATGAATATCAAGAGTTCATTGGATTGTAGTGTGAGAAACTGTGCTGTACAGTTGATGTTCCAATTTACAGTGGAAGCATTAAAGAAAACAAGATTGAAGTCACAACAAACATGAAAATAGCAGAGCTGATTGCTATAGAACACTATTCAGGGTCTGTACTGAACATTATCAACCTCTATTATCAGGGGCTGGCACCCTTCAGCTTTTTACTTTAGGAATTCTAGATAATAATGTGGTTTATATATGTGATATTATTTTATCCTGTGCTCCAAATGAGAAAACTAGTAGCTTAAAATAAAAAGCAAATGAATCAATGTCCTGTTCTGCTGATGTGTATGATGAAGTTTGCTATGGCAGAGAATCATACAAAACTCTTCATCCACATGCTGGCAAATAAAATACTATTTATTCTACTCTAACAACTTTATTTTCATTCAGCTAATTTGCATCATCACACTTTCAATCAGTCTCTCTCTCCCCAGTTTTCAGAAAGGTGCTAGAATGGTAGATTCAGAAACTTAAATAATTACTCACATATTGAATATGTGTTTTTAACACAGGCAGTAACATTAATGTCTTCTGTTTGTCTGGGAGTAGGCCCAACTATTATTTCAAGCAAAATTTTTAGTGTGATTCAGCCTCCTTGGGAATTCTGTCCTTTGCCTATGTGCTGAAGGTGTGAAAAAGCTTAAATGATTGGAGTCATAATAGCACCCTTACATTTTGGAAAAAAAAGTTAAGCAATTTTTAGTATTAAAGAAGAGCAGAGTTACTTATGTTTATTGGATTTCTCCAGAAGCAAGAAATTAAAGGCTTGAAATGCAGTCTTGTGAGAAAACTGTTGCTTGATATCTGTTTCTTACCCAACTTTAGCAAACAAGAACAGCCCAGACAAATAGTTTATGGAAAACTGAAGATGATTAACTTTCTACTGCAAATTCTAGACAACTTTTTTTTTTTATTTTTCTGTTTATTGTATTGATTATACTTATTTTTGTTAATTTCTACAATAATCTCAGGCTACACTTCACTTCTCATGTTTTTGTCCTGGAAACATGCAAAGGAGTTAGTATCTTATAAGAAGCAGAATCAGCTTTGAATCCTATTTAACTCTTCTCTATGGAATTTTGTAGTGTATTCTACAAGCCAGTGAGTGAAAACAAGTAAATTGTACCTAAAGTATTTCTTATTAATCTGTAACATGTTGTTGACATTTCTTATATCCTAGAATAGTTGAACATATTTCATTATATCTTTGATGGCTGGAAGGATCTGCTTTCTCTTTTTTTTTTTTTCTCAGTTACTTGACATAACACATTTCACTGAGGAAATTTCCTTTCTTCATTTCCAGTATGTGTATATTCACGTTTTTTAGAGAAGATGGCTTCTTGGGAATCAATGTTTGTCACCTTTCTACTAAACCAAACTTTATATTATGAATTCGGCACTGAAATTATACCATTTGAGTTTAAAGTAATGGGTAATATTTTTTCTGCTAATTCTTAAATGCACATTAAAAAAAGATGGAGTAGGCGTTTCAGAGATTTTCCAGGTGAAATTCACAAAATTACAAGAATATTTGAGAAATTACTATGAAACAATGTAATGACAGTGAATTTGCATGTAATGGTACAGCAAAGTTACAACAGTAGAAATTGGGTATAATCTTGTTTAATGATTTTGATCATTTTACTGGAAAAACATTTCCAAACTTGAAAACATATTTTTGTCTTCCTTGGTTTGACGGTCAGTAAAAATTCCTGGAAGCTGGTATTAAATTGTCTTTCTTTGTGCCAGCGATCACGTGATAGCAGCCACCAAATCTCAAAATATGAGAGAATGTATGCATGTTAAAGACTCTATGCCTTTACTATTTGTCTATCATTTGAATCATAGGTGCTCCAAGCTGGAATAAAAATAAATTTTGTAGTGGTATATTAATGAATCTGTCCTGAACAATTATCTTAAACTTATGAGGATATAAATTAAATTCTTCTTTACTGTTTTGGAGGAATCTTCTACTCAATTCAACTGTCAAATCAAGTCAAATGTCAGCATAATTGGTTGCAAAGTAGTCCTTAATAAGTCCTTAGTAATCAGTATTTCAACTGTCAGTCTAATTTAGTGTGACTGCAATGCTCATAATTATAAGAAGTTTTAGAGCTGTAGTTAACCATTTGAGAGGCAGGGGGGCCCACAGAATGCTTCGGTGAGCTGTCAAAGAGATCAGAAACATTTTAAAATCTGAATGTGCTTTTAACCACTTTACTCTGTAAAAGGAGTATGTTAAATGTCATCTTTAAAGGCGTCTCTGTGGTAATAGCATGGACCCAACGAAATGTGAATAATACAATAATTTGCTGCCATTTTACAAAGTGATATGATAATAGTACTGTGCCATTACTTGGAATACTTCTTATTAAGTGCTTGCAGATTAAATATCAAATGCCCTATTGTTCTACCTAAACAACTTATCCATCAATTTTCTGATATTTTTATCCAAAAGAAAAGAAAATTTTAAATGTTACCATAAGGTTCCTATAGTAACAGTTCTGAATGGAACACATTCACTGTGTTGATAAGGGGAGGAAACAAAACAAAACAAACATTGCTCAATTAACGTAACAGGCACAAAGCGGCAGGAAGGTTTGTTTGTGTGACCTTGGAATCCCTGACTGTGACTTGCCTCTTATTTTAACCCAGCTCCAATTCAGGGAAATAAAGTATAGCATTTAGCATAATCTTAAAGAAGGTTACAGACATGATTAATTTACAGGACTGTCTCCCCTTCTTCTGGTATTCTTTAACATTGTTTAGCAATAGCATGAGGTAGATGATCCCAGCAGAATATGCAGTTGCAATTCTTCATATGCATTTCCACAGCACCTAGAACAGAAGCATTCAGCTAACTGTTGCTGTACTTAGCTGACATTTGCTAGGTTTTGCCAAAAACCTCTAGCTGTTTTAGAAAGTCAACTGCACATCAGTGTTTGGGAACTGAGGCCTGCTGTGAGAATATTAAGAACAAGGTACTTCTTCGGGGAAGATAAGGAGGACTCATCTGACCAAACTTAGACCTGTAGCATCTTTAGGTTCTGGAAAACAACACACAACACTTCTAAGGTACAATTAATCTATTCCCTTCAGATGTCTGTTTGCAGGTGCAGATCCTTAGAAGTGCATGTTCTTTCCATCAATCATGTTAGGTGAGATGAGTGCAACAACTATCTGTAATCGTTGTGTTGCCTAGACAATAATTTTGATTGGTCCAAGCCTTAGTATGCCCTTTGACTAGCTCCAGAATAGACACTGCGAAGATCGCTAGGATTGCATCATAAAAACTTCAGGGAGACATCACAGAAATGCAATGGGGGCATTGCAGAAATCTGAGGGGGACATATCCATAATTCAGATTAGGCTATTTTTTGCTTGATAAAATGTGATGTAGTGACCAGGAGAGACTGGTATCTTTATAAGAAGACACAGGATGGATTACTTAGGCACCAGGGACTTTTGTTTGGTTTGGGGTTTTTGTTTGTGTGTATTTTTTTTTGTTTGTGGTTTGTTTGTGGTTTTTTGTTTGTTTATTTGGTTTTTTTTTGTTTTTTTTTTTTTCTTCTTCCTCAGAGCAATCTTATCTGACACTTTTGAGAAAAGCATAGAGAGTTCATTCTGAGTTTAGATATCTGGCTCATGGCCATAGGTTATGTGACGTAGTAAGTTGGTCCTGGGTAACTGTAAGCATCTAATTTGAATTCAGCATTCATGCATCCACATTCCATGTTGGAAGCAGATTTTAAACCTCATTGGAATTTCTGAAAAGAAGGTGGTAGTAGGAGGTAAACATGAAAAAAAAAGCTCTCAAGAGAAAGATTCATCTGTAGTTCAAGCAGGACCATACTATGGCTGCTGCACTGACACCAAGGAGAGGTTGCAGCCTACGAAGGTGGAAGACATGTTTTCATCCTTTCTTCCTATAATTTAAATATTTTAAATCAAAGTATAAGAAAGAAATTTTTCACAATTAAAAGTGTAGATAGAGTAACTTTGTGTGTATTTCTGACATGCAATAGTCACAAGCCAAAAACAGGCAAACAGTTCAAATTGTCCATTCTTAGGTTTCAAAAAGACTTTATGAAGAACTTTAAGGCTTGATTTATGGTGTTAAGAAAGTTTAAAAAAACCCCAACCTCCTTACTTATAGTTATTTTTTATGTTAAATATTCAAACCTTTTTCTTTTTGATAGGTAATCAAAACTCCATGAATTTCTGCCGAGACACAGGCTGCAAATGGGAATTATAGCAATGTGAATCAAAGTGGTGAGAGTTGTGAATGAGTTGTGGAGATAGTGAGATATCCTGCCAAAGGGAAAGAACTTTCCCTTTAAAGTCTTATTCAGCTTCTACAGTAATGATGGTAATTTTCAAATGAGAACATTGACACCTACGGTTAGTAGAAGTAAGAGCAGAATATGACTTATCTCTTGCTTTTAAAAGTGTCAGTCTTTAAAAATTCATAGACACATTTGTTTTAGCCTCTAAATTCTGTTTAGTCTAACTTCTGTTGAAGAGACTGAAAAACTAAAATTGAATAATTAACTCCACTAACATAATATTTCATAATTAGTAGTGTTTGGGGCATCTTTTGATGCTTTCCAGCAGTGGGTCATGTTCATGTTCAAGAGCTGTCACAGCAACTTTAGCACATACAGAGAGGAGCAGTAGTAATTATAGTACATTACAGAGCTCCATTTGCTCCAAGAAAAAATCTCACAGATTGTGGAATATACTTATCTCTATTTAAAAAAATTACTTTCTGTGCTTTACTTAAAAGACTTCACTGCTTTATTTAGACAATATGGAAAGGGTTTTATTTTAACTTGTAAAACCAAATACAAATGATACAGTTTAGAAATTGAAAAAGATTTAATTGCTTTTCGTGCCAGTTGGTATAAAGGTGTCAAGTTGATGGGTTTTTTTTACAGTAGGTGTTTCTTTCAGGCTGATAATATTACCACATGAAGATGTAAATTAATTTTTTCCTGATTGTCAATACATGTATCTATCTAGACAATACTGCACAGAAGGTTATTCTTCAGGCAGCACTGAACAGAGTCAGCATGGTGGGGGTCTATCCATGAAATAAACAGATGGCAGTTGTGGAATGTTTTTTCCTAACCCTGCTTTGATGTGTTATAGCAATTCAGCCAAAAATGCCTACATTATACCACTTTTTTTTTTGGAGATGAACTTGCAAAATATAATTTCTAGGTGTGAAACTGAGATTGTCTCTGAGATGGCAAAAAAGGAAAAGGTAACAAGATGGAAAAATTCTCATGTATGATTTTGTATTCATAAGCTTGATGTGTATATCACAGGATTAAAAAAATAATAAATTATTAGCTATCTTTAAAAATAAAAAGGCAAAAAAACTTTTCCAGGTGACTATGGTGTATCAACAAAGAATGTCAGGAAAACCTTGCTCCTGTAGAATTTCCTACCTTCCTCCTGAATATCTTTCAATTTTAGATTTACTAAGCATGTTACTATTTTGCTTTATTTGAAAACTTGGTAGACAAGAGATTCTTAATATTCTTGAAACAGAGCAGTTGGCACAATTATAAATAGTTTTATGAATGTTGATCAAGCAATAGTTCATCTGTTATATCTCAGACAGATAGATATTAGTTGTCTATCACAGTCCTCTTTTACTGCAGAGGTGGTATGTTTGTTGAAGAAACGTTTTATTTGCCATGTCTTTATGATGCGAATAGCTATATTTATGCAAAGATTTACATGGCCAGAATATGGAGGGATTATTTTTTCTAAAATCAAAATAATAAGTCACAGGAAGCAGAAAAGCAGCACTCCAGTCCTCTGTGGTGATTCATGCAAGTGAAGTGCTGTATTTGAAATAAATGTTACTGAAGCCAAGAATATTTTTATGATCAGAATACAACCTGATAAACACGGTTCTCAGTGTGAGATTGGTTTACTAGATTTTAAGCTATATAAAATGGCAGTGCTGTAGAAACATGAGCCTCTTATGATTAGCACAGTATAATATTCACATATATATTTTAACATGTAAGTTAGTCATAATTTTGTTTCATTCATTTTAAATTGTTTTTATTTTGTGCCACTGTTAGTAACTTGCTTTTGCAGACAAAAAATAGTCTATTATATAATTAAGAATGTTACAGGAGTGCAAATCTTAGGGTGCATGAGCTTTTGAATAACTTTATAGCTTACAAATAATTTTACTCTCATCTGAGGATTTGTGGGCATTTCTATTACGACACTTTGAAGATAATCAAGATGATGCTGTGGATTACTGATTATTTAAATGCCTATCACATAAAGCAAGGCATAATCAGGGTATATTTAGAATCATAGAATCATAGAATAGTTAGGGTTGGAAAGGACCTTAAAATCATCTAGTTCCATCCTTATAGCCCCCCTTCAGATACTGGAAGGCTGCAATGAGGTCTCCACACAGCCTTCTCTTCTCCAGGCTGAAAAGCCCGAACTTTCTCAGCCTATCTTCATATGGAGGTGCTCCAGTCCCCTGATCATCCTCGTGGCTCTCCTCTGCACTTGTTCCAACAGTTCCATGTCCCTTGTATGTTAAGGACACCAGAACTGCACACAGTACTCCAAGTGAGGTCTCACAAGAGACAGGGGCAGGATCACCTCCTTCAAACTGCTGGTCACGCTCCTTTTGATGCAGCCCAGGATACGGTTGGCTTTCTGGGCTGCGAGCACACACTGAAGCCGGCTCATGTTCATTTTCTCATCAACCAACACTCCCAAGTCCTTCTCCGCAGGGATACTCTGAATCTCTTCTTTGCCCAACCTGTAGCTGTGCCTGGGATTGCTCTGACCCAGGTGCAAGATTCCTCTCCTAAAGCTAATGCTAATTTTAGTACAATTCAGGCAATAAAATAAGAATCAGAATTTTAATGTAACAGGGTAATGAATGGCAAGAGAGAAGCTTAAAATAAACCAACCCCTCTTTGCTTTATTACAGGGCCATCATCTATTTTGAAGAGGCCAATGCAGAAGATTGCCAAATATGCATTAACACTTAAAGGATACAAGCAGAAGAGCAATGCTTTAAACTGATTAAAAAACATCTGTGTCCAAAAAGACTGGATTTGGAACTCTTCACTGCATTTTAGATAAAATGCTGATTCACCTTTATATAAATTTTCCTAAAATTATTTAGATTTGTATTGGTTATGGTGCATTTAATTTAAACTAACACAGTGAAAGTGACCAAGTGATTCTTTTATCCTGGGATTTGAGTGCTATGAGGTATCTCTACATAACATGTGAACTAGAATTCAGCAATTTTTCATCTTGCAGAATAAGTACAGACAAATGAAAACCAGTAGGAATGTGCCTCCTTACCTACAGAATCATTTAACCACTGAATATATAAAATTTGCGTGCTTAATATGGACTTTGCTGTTGTCCAGAATCTACTCTGGGGGGAATCAGTTACAAGATTTAAAGGTTCCCTGAAGAAACTTACGCTAAAGGGAAATGTTTCTGGAGAGAACTGCTGCATCAGCTCCACTAACAGTTATAAAAAAATGAGCTTATGATACTTTCACAGCTTTCCCTAAGGGGTCTTTTTAAGGAGATCTGCTGCTTATTTGTTATATAAGATCTAGTACAAAAAGTTTATGGAATGCAAGTTTCCATCTTGCATCCTGTGAAAATTGAGAAATAGGAATATTATAGCACTAACTTTAAGTTTCTCCTGAATATTTGTTTAAAGTCATCATTCATTAGCAAGAATTGCACAAATCAACAGGAAAGTTGCCTTTAAAAGGATGGATGTTCATCTTACTCACTTTTACCCTTGTGCATCAATATACATCATAACACATCTTAATAAATCATAAAATGGTTTGGGTTGAAAAGGACCCTTTAAAGATCATCTAGTTCTAACCCCCTGCCATTGGCAGGGACACCTTCCAGTAGACCAGGTTGCTCAAAACTCCATCCAACCTGGCCTTGAACACTTCCATGGATGGGGCATCCACAACTTCTCTGGACAATCTGTTCTATTAAATAGTATTTTTTCTTTACTCTTAAAATTATATTTTGGCATAATCAGTATGTTTCTATTTAACATCATCTTCAGGTGAAATTATGTTGCCTGTTAGGTCTGAAAGTCTTCCCCTGGGAAGCAGCTAATAATTCATAAGTACCTATTAAAACTTCATGCAGCAATGATTGAAACAAATGGTCCTGCCTTGAAACCAGTTAACCTTTATACCAACAGCTCCATCTTTCCACATCAGCTGCACTACTCTTTTCCCTTCCACTCTACACCTGACAACACACAGCTGACTCTTGCACCCAGCACCTTTCCTCTGCTATGGTTCCTTCCTCAGTACCCACTTTCCAGGATAACAGGGTTGCTCCGTAGGGCCCTAAACCAGAAAGATGGCAGAAGGGACTAAGATTTCGGTATAGCTAAGGTCATTTCTGGAATAAGAGTCACTATAGTCCAATGGCTTTCAGACAAAGGTGTTGTGGGTATTGTGATGATACTAGGTACAGAGGCTCAGTAACACTGCAATGTGTAATTCCAGTGAATTAATTGTAAATACTTGCAAAATTTGGCTGAAATTTTCATAACACAGGCCCATGTTTATGTAAATAAGGAAGAGGCAATAAGAAATGATTTTTCATTATGATTAACCTATAGCAACAGTACAGGTTATAAAGGCTTCTGTAGAAGCAAGAAATAAAAATGTTAAGCCAATATTTTACTGCAGAACAACTCCACAAATGTGCGCTCTCATGTCCATGAAAGTGATTTTTCAAAAAGCGGCTTTCTGGAAGAATAAGGTACAGTTCTTGCAGCATCTCACCAAAAATGTCATCTTGAAAATGTTCTTCTCATTTTCCAACCCCTCAAACTCAACTATGAAATCTGAAGCACCAGTTGAACACTAGGCTAATGCAGACACTGTCACAGAAACTATTCCAACAATCCATTCCATTGTAACTAAATAGGTCCAGATAGTCAAAAGAAGTAAAAAACAGTCACATCCCATTTCTGGCACTGATGGAACATGTCCACAGTGTAGAACAACACTGGGCAAAGATACTCAAGCTCAATCTGAAGGATCACATTGTTACTAAAGCACCACAAGTGCCCTTAAGCTCTGATGCACCACAAGTAATGTGTCATGCCAATTATCCAGGACAGAATGGCACACCAACACAGCTGCCTGCTTCCAACACCTGAGCTAGATCCCTTGAATATCTCTGCACAGCCCTGAATTGTGCAGGATACCTGAATTTCTAATTTAAACAGCTGTGTCACTGAATGCAATAGAGTAACAACTCTCATGTAACAGGTACCACTTTCACACAGTAGCTTTTCAGAGCAGAATAGTGCCAAGTTCAAGCTTTGGGTACAAAGCACATGCAATAATCAACAGGTAGATATTACCAAAAGTCCAAAACACAAACTGAAGAAACGCATTACCATTTTTATCCATGGAATGAGGCTCAGATTGCTTCTTTCCAATATCAGCAAAGGATCTCACAATTGGGATCCTGTTACTCAGCTTCTTCTGGTTCTGATGGTGATGCTGTTTCAGTAAGGCCTCATGCACTCTGTGACGAACATCCTCACTGAGCTGCCCAGAACCCACCTGCTGGTCCAGAATCATATCTGAAAACATATATAAACATGATAAAAGAGGGGAAAATGGAAACATTTTAATTTTCCAATTACAATAATAAGAATTAGTCCTTTAACGAGACAAATTAAATG
>JAVHNF010073204.1:0-11361 GCA_034783455.1 Micropsitta finschii
TTCTTTGTTGTTGTTGTTGTGTTTTGATGTGTGTGGAGAATGTAAGAAAGGGAGAGAGCAGTCTTCGTCACATAAAAGCCTCCTAAGAACTATTTCTCAATTAGTCATTCATCTCAAGAGAATTTCTAGAGTGACAAGTCCAAAAGATGAAGATACATACATTACTGCTGCTGGGGGGAAGGAAGGGAATCTTAAACGTCTCCATAGAGAATATTTATTTGGCTTTTTTTTTTTTTTTCCCTTACATTTTTTAAAGGGCAAGACAGCTGTGGCTGAGGAACCTTACACTTGTACTGGGCTGCTGGAATCAGGTTTAATGGTAGAAGTTAGTTTATTCTGATTTTAACTGGGTTAAAATAGACTAGATATTTCAGGAGAGAAGTTTAGTGTCCTAACTTTATTCTCTGCTCGGGCAGACACATACCTACCTATTCCTGAAACCGCTAAGATCCTGTGATCACTAGTCATCTGAAATCACTAAGATCTGATAGGAAAGCCAAGATGAAATGAAGTTACTGCCTCTGCTGACTTCACAGATGAGTGTCTTCACAAATTGTACTGATCACTGTACTGTCACACTGCAACCGATGCTTCACAGTGAGACTGGAATGGAAAAAGCAGCCTGGAGGACTCTGTCGTGAGATCCCTCACAGCAAAATATCTGCAAAAAGCAGCTGATCCTGCTTTGCCTACTCCGATGATGGGCAACTGTGTTGTTTGATTTTGTCTCTTCCCACCTCTCCGGTGCCCAATACTGCATATTTTGTAATGCCAAACCAAGTTTTAGAATCACCCCCTTGTCTGCCCCCACCCCTCTTCCCCGAGTATTTTAGCAGCTTAATCTCCTAGAAGTATTTTAACAAAACACAAAGTAAACAGTGGTTTCTGTCATAGGATGATTTCTGCCATGTTTAGGCTTGCATCTTGAAATCCAAAAATATTACTAGATGAGTAGCAGCAGATTATTTTAGGTACACCTGAAGAGATCTGTTTCTAGTGTTTTGGAAAGGGCCAGATTCAGAAGGATAGAAAGAACTGGCCTGTCATGATGCGTATAGCTGGATTTTATTGTAATAGAGGAGTAAAGAATACTGACTCCTAGATAGGTATTCCTCTAAATATTTTATTATAACTAAAATAAAATAATATTTGTGTTAAAATGGGGAAGATGTTTAATGGGAGAAGGGGAGGGGACATAATTTCACCTCTTGTTGTAGTAGGAGGAGTACAAGTCTAAGCTTGACAAAAAGCTGTTTTGGTTTGCTTTGAGGATGGACATATCATGGATAGCTTACAGATAAAAGCTGCATGGGTCATTTGGATTTTCCTTCTGTAGTTTATTGCATCTTTCAAATTATGTTCTTGAAGGCTGAATCTGGACTTCAGTTAATCTTTTAATGATTTATCTATATGAGCTTTTATAGGATGGTATTGTTATCTCCTGAATGGCAGCAAATTTGGTCCCTGATGAAGCAGACTGTCTTCTACTAGTCTGTCCTTCTCTTTTCAGGAACCTTAGCACCACATTAGTGAGCCAGTAAAGGATGAAAATCTAAGCAGAATATTCAAGTCAGATCTTTTTTTAGCCTGTTTAAAAAGTTACTCATTGCATTGTCATTCATAATCATCTTCCCGTGTGACAGGATGGGCTCATCAGATCCCAGAAAGATAAAGACAGATTTCTCAGCTCCCAGAGGGCCAAAGTAAGCATCCTTCTGACTAACAGTCTCTGAGCACTGTGTTGGGAGTGGTGTAAATTTGGAGTTGTGTGCTGTTGAGTGGCACAGAAAATATGCTTGTGTAAATGTGGTTTGTGGTTAATGATTTCTCTTATTCTCTATTTGCATTCTGTTCTCCTTGCTCTGTATGTGAGAGCACGAAGAAAGATATGGACGGAGCAATGCAACCTCTTCATCTTTTCCTATGTGAATCAGTTTTGTCTGTTTCTAGAAGTTGTCTTTGGTCTTTCCTAAAGGACCATCAAGATATGAGAGATGTCTCTGATATTGCAGTATGGAAAGTGGGCCTTTAGCATTCTCCTGCCCACTAGGACTTCTGCCTGATGGCTCTTCTCCCATATTTGCTTACATCAAAATGTGAGATTACTCAGGTGTTTTTCTGTCTAAGATGCCCCTTTGAAAGTAGAACTTCCCATGAACTGGTAGTACCTATACTTGGCTGACCTCAGAAGCCAGAAGGAAATGCAAAGATTTGATGAGAGCATCCAAAGGGAGAGGGAGCCCTGAACTCAGCATCTGATTTGGAAGACGGCTTTTGTCATCTTTATGTTGGTGGTCAGGATTGATAATAGGTGAAATAGGTAATGAAAAGGTGAATTAAGCAGATCTTCCAAAGGGTGCAGTGATTACCTTACAAATGAAACAAATCACTAAGAATTGCCTGAAATATTACCAGTGGAAGTGAACATAGTGTATGATACATGTCTTCAAGAGTCTCATTTTGACTCCTTAAAGCATCGCTTCAGAGTGTAAGGCTCTGCACCAATGGATGTGGAAGAGTGTAGGCAGGGCAGTGTTGACAAGTGCCTTGTACCATCTGCCTCCTTCCTCCACAAATCCATCAGCATCCATGCAGCAGCTTGTACTTGGTAAGAACACTGAAAGGAGATGTGATTTGGATTTAATCATTAGCAAATGTCCCTTGACTGTTTCTCAGTTGCCCATCTGAGTTTAATTCCAAGAGAAGGAAACTGATGTATTCCTGCCTTCAGGTATAATTACTTCAAGACAGATTGACTGTTTAAGCACACACTACACTGCTTAGCTTTAATTAGAGTAAATTGGAAGAATTTATATGACCGGTAGTTTTGGGGACTGTCAGATGCATGAAAGTGTATTTTGCATATCATTTCCTGCTGAGGCTAAGACCAAGGTACTAGCTTAAAGGCTTGTAATTAGGATAAAAACACTTTGTAAATTTAACCCCATCTAGATTAGAAGAGGAATGGAATTGGCTGGGGGAAATGGTGGTGCTCGGGGAAGAGAAAAACATGTGAAATAGAACATGAAGCAAGAAGTTGCTGGAGATTGTGCTGTAACACAGAAAAGCGCTATTGCAAAATTGAAATCTTTGTGGACAGGCACAGGTGATTTGTAAGTACATAAGTAAGATTTAGAAACCTAAAATTAATTCTTTTGGAAGGTTTTTCTGGTATATCATATAACCCAGTGCTGATAATTGAGATGAAAAGGAAGTCCTCTTCTTTTTTGAAAGTTTGGCTGGATGCCTTGTCACAATAGCTGCTAATGCACTGATTCCAAGTGCCCTGGAATAACACTAGCCTTTGCTGTATCCATTTCTGACTTGACCCTCTGCTGTAACTTGCCTGTTTGCTCACAGCAGTGCAAGCAAAGAGTGCTTAGTACACAAAGAGATCCCAAACCATTGACTGAACAGTAAGTGAAGACCAGGAGTGCCATTGAGCCTCTTCTGTACTGAGGGTCTCCCCTTTGCTGCGCCCTAGACCTTTTGGCTAGAGAAGTACTTTCCCAAACCAGGTAGAGTTGGCTGTGTGGTGCTGAGCACCTGGTGATGCTGGTGGATGTTGTGAGTGTTCTTTGGATGCAGTTTACAGTCTGTCTCTGCTTGGCAGGCAGTGAATCTCCATTTAAAAATGTGTGGAAGAAATGATCCTCAGTTTTCCTGAAGAAAGGGAATAGCTGACCAGAGGTTCAAATCTGATTAACTCACTGGCACTGGGTTTGCAAACTGACCTCTGTTTGGTGCTGGGAGCTTTTACTGATGCTATTCTCTGAGAAGCTTATGGATTTACAAGAGTTGCACACAGCAGCATTTTCTTTCTGGAATGGAACAAAATTTATTAGTTTCTGTATTATGGTTTGATGTATGAGAGGTGGCATTTCAAGTTCATTGCTAATTTCAAGTTCACTGTAAAGGCCTACCTAAGGAAAGTGGCTTCATACCTTTTCTACTGTGGGGTCAGAAAGGCATGTGAGTCTGTTTACTTGAGGATGCTGCAAGTATTTTGAGCTCAGCATATTTAACTATTCTACTTTCTATTTTCTTCATAATTTGTCCCAGGCGTGAGATCTGTGAAGAAAGTGAAGTGGCTGTGGTCTTTAACACTTTGGTCCCAACACTTAATTTGCTGACCAGCTCAGTGGTTTTGAGAGGTGTGTTATTTCCATGTCAGTTGTACAGGCTTTTACACAACTTTGCTTTAATTTGTTCCACTATCCAAATGTGATGTATCTGAATCCATCAGTCCCTTGAACCTGTTTTCTCTAATGAAGGTGATGGAGTCCATACATAGATAGAGGTGGTTCTCTCATGTTAATGAGTGAGGCTAGTCTGGCTTGCTCCTTGTTTCTTGCAGCTTTCATGGGATTTTTGATTCTGACTTAATCTGAATACAGTTGACAAAATCTACATCTGCTGCTGAGTTAAGAGCTTGCTGTCAGCACCCATTCTTCCAGTGCAGTATCAGTAGTTAAGGTTTTAGTCACCCTAATCTTTCTGCTTTTAGAAGTGGAGTCCTGCATCCCTGAAAACAGACGCAGTAGAAACGATTTTGATCTTTTTTCCCAAGATCATACGTTAACAAGGACCAAGGTATAAAAGTTTGTGGAAAAACTCTAGGAATTCCTTGCTGTTCATTATTCTTCTGTCTTTTAATACGAACGTTGCAATGGCAATTTGCGATGAGAGTTTTTCTGAAGTTGTGTGTTCCGGGCTGAAGGGGCAGAAATAAGGGTTCAAGATGAGTAAAGAGTGTTTAGTGCAGTGGAGGAATGGTGGCCTTCTTGGTGGTTCAACTGCACATTTCTTTCTAAGCCTGGCACAGATTGGGTTTTTTTTTTTCGGTTGCTTTTATTTTTATCAGGATGCTGGGGCTGCAAAACAAATACGAAACATTTAGGACTGTGCTGTGACCTGATCTGCCTTCTGCGAAGCTAATAGTCCTCCCAGATACCTTTACGAGAGAAGTTACAGACTTGTGTTTTTCACTGTGTGGCACGTCACAAACTAGAAATGTGGTTAATGGCTCCCTGAATTCTCCTCTTCAGGGAGCCTTTCCTCAGGAAAGCCGTTATCGTTAATCTGATTAAATCTGGATGTTTTCCCCTCTTTTCTTACATTGTTTGTTCTGCTTTTAGGTAGTTACAGTTCATTTCTGTCTAGTGAAGGAACAGGCGGTGTTTGCCGCAGTCGGCTGCAAGGGCTCACGGGCTCCCATTTGCATAGGCCTTGTTACAAAGGCAGACCACATCCTGGCAAGGACAAAGTGCTGTCTGATCCACAGCCTGCACACCCCAGTGCCTCCCTGGAGGGCAGCCAGGATGCGGGCAGGCTTTGTGAGAAGGCACTCTGTTAGTCTGAGTGGAAGTTCAAGGAAGGGATAAACCAACTAAATTAATCTTTCTTTCCATTCTCTGGCAGAGCTTCCACCAGTCAAAATATGCATATGATTCATTACAGTATAAATCTTTTCCTGTGCTTTTTGTTTGCTGTCATCTAGGAGAAAAGTAATGTGTCATTCACTTGCCTGCATTTTGCTGGGAGCAGCGAAACATTTAGAGGGGGCTGAAGACCCCACTATCGATAACTTCTTGCAAAGATATTCTCACTCCATGTCTAAGAGGTACCTTTGCAACCAAGTGATAAATGCAACATGTTTGTGATCTTTCATCTAAAAAGTTTAACCCCCCCACATAGCATAAGTACTAGCATTAAAGATTCAAGCTCTTGCTGAAATGGGTAGGTGAGCTTCTATGTGCTTGTCAGCTATGTCTGACTTTTATACAATAGAAAAACTGAGTTTGTGAGGAAGAGGGTGAAGATTGTGTTGTAGTAAGCATATTATTATCTGCCAGTAAGATGAATCCACAAAGTGTTTAGTAACATGTCCGACTTTACATTTGGTGATAGAGTTGGAGATCTTACCCCATATTTCCTGATTTTGGGTCTGTAGAAAAAATATAAATTGGAGAAACAACCATTGCTCTTTTCACTGAAACAGCATCATAAGAAAGGATCTCAGTGGACTGCTGAATACAGGTTAGGGTGACTTTTAAAAGGGGTGGGACTGCTTTTTTCTGTTTTTTTTAAAGCCTTTTATTACATTTTGTAGTTGAGAGAATCATCATGTGGCTGCAGGGTTTTAATAAACCTTTTTGCAGCTAAAATAAAATGTTGAGGTTTGATGGGAAAGTGGATTGAAGTGGAACATTGGTTACATCAGTAAATGTGCCTTATTCGCAATTGGCAGTGGTGAGTGTGAGTCAGTATGTTTGTTTCAGCCTCTAAAAATACCATATGTCTTTATAATTCCAAACAAGTCCTTACGATGGACAGAAGCAGTGCTCTTTGTTTCTTAAATATGGCACAGTGTCTGCTGCGTATTGAATATCCCTGAAAGCAAACTAGCCCACATCCTGATGGACTGCTGTTTTGATGATGTGTACCTCATCAAAAAGTGAGTTTACAAAGGTGCAGAACTTCAGTTAGCTGTGGGGAAACAGGTCCTCTGCCTTATGTTTGCAGATGCTGGAGACCAAAGTTAGTCCTGGCATAAACAGGTGAGTTTTCCATTCAGACTGATGGGAGTTATCCCCATCTGTGCCAAGAATGATCTCTAAAAATGCACTTGTGGGTGAAATCCTCACAGATTTTTGTTTATCCAGTTTTGAGTAAACACATTGGCCTGAAAAGTACTGTGTGAGCCTAGATTCAGTATCAAAACTATGTGAAATTAGCCATTTTCCTTTGGATCTCATGGGTTTGAGCTGAGAATAAATCTGAGGGGTTTGTTACTTGAATGCCAAAGTTGAGCAAAAATGGAGGGCACAACAACTTTGCTTAAAGCAGCAAAAGTGCTTGGGGAAAATACCTATCTCCTAGAATAATTGCTAGGATCCCCATTGGTTTAAAGCATTTTAAAAAGGCAAATACACTGTATGGGACTCTTTTTCTTCACTGACTTCATTCAAGCCTGCTCCCAGACAAACTCTGAAAGGAGGTACATTTTGTGATTTACTGGGAAAAGACCAACTGTTCACTGGTGGGATTCAAATCCAGTCATCTTGAAATCTTAGAGACCATTTGCTGATATATATTCTGGTAGAAACTGCCATAAATCATAGTAGACATCATATATTTTTCTGCTTGACTGATCTGTAGGTACTCTAAAGTTATGAAGCATCCTTTACAGTGAGAATTCTTGTTTTGGACTTAGAAGGAAAAACTCCACAAAGTCCCTAAACACACACATCTTCTGGTCTAGAGCTGAATTATTTTCTTCCTCATTCTGAAGGTGTTAGGGTGGAACACTACAATCTAGCAAGGCAGTTTTACAGTCTCATGTGTTTTGTCTAAAACCCATGAGTAACTTCAGATGTCTGTATTCTAGCTATAGTTTTTGAATCGTTTGCTCTTTATTTCCTTTTCTGCTTTTATGACCATGAAAGAATAACTAGAAATATTTGATAAGCCTGTTGAATTACACAGAGGAATTGTCAGAAGCATCATAGAGAGGATTCCTTATCCAGCTGTAGGGTGCTACAGAATATTGTACCAATCTTTGTCAGTATTGCTGTATTTGAGCATACAGAATTTATTCACACAAGTGATGAAAATAAAGGAACCAAAATAAAGATGAGAGCTGCTTCTGTGGGAACTGTGCAAATAAGCTGATGGAATTTAGAGTTCATTTACAATAACTTACCATGTCAAAAAAATGTCTTCCTACAGTTGTTGAACCTTTTCTCTTCCAGATAGTCCCAAATCAGGCTAGTCATATTTACTTCCAAAGGTGTGTGATGTTCATAATCAGGTGCAAAATATTTTACTACTCTTACAGTGTAAACTTTCAGCACAGTCTCAGAGACTCTCTCTCTGAGGGTTTACTTTTGCCCTAACCACAATCTTATTGTGGGTGTTCTGCTCATCTTAGATGGTGAGTGTGGGAACAACTGGAAGAAAAAGTGCAAGTAATTTTTCCTCTTACTATTGCAGCTTGATTATGCCATTTCCACTGCCCCAGAATGCTTTCATAGCACCACTGGTTTTTTCTGATGGTGTAACACCAGTGCTCTCCATGGCATCTGTTCCTCCTGGTGTGTTCTGTGCCAGCTGTTTGTTATTCTCTAATTGTACAGTCTGTCCTATTGAACATTATTTTGCCACTTTTTCAGTGTTGTACTTGAAAATTGTCATGTGGTGTCAGATGCCTACTGGACACTGAGATCAGATAAGGCTCATGAGAGGGTTAGAGCTGAAAAACTAACCTCTTGCCCCCATCCTGTCTTGTAGCTTGGCCTTTTCAGGATAGCGTTGGCTTTTCTGATTGTGTTTTTTGTTGTTGGATTTTTTTTGTTGTGCTCTCTCTCTCTTTCTAATTAGGAACCTGGATATAGGAGGTATTAAAGCTTTACTAGAGTTGCATGTGAAGGAGCAAATTATTGCTATTTTGTGTGGGAGGAATGTGCTCAATAAGCCAACATATGGGTTCCTATGTCAGCTGATAGTACCCTTGTTAAAGCCTATTACTATAGGCCTGTCTTTCCTCCTACTCTTGTCACTTGAAAGGCTCTAAAGCCACCACCCTATTTATTTGGTTTTAGAGAGAATGGGAAGAGCTGTTTCACGTCCTCAGGAAGCAAGATGAGCAAAGGATGTGATTTGCTAGGTCAGACCAATGTCTTATCTGGTTCCCTAGCTGAGTTCAGCCTTTGGCCTTTATCAGTGCTTCAGACAACAGCAGTATTTCTTGCCAGGTGTCTCTCCAAATGAGAGGCTACAGTGAGGGGCAGAGTGTTTCTTTGCTTTGGCCAAAAAGGACAGTTGTTTTATACCTTGAAGCATGATTAATTGTATTATTTTAGCATTGGCTTTGTTCGTTCAACAACAAGGGTGGCTTGCACCCAAGACTTTATTCCAAATGTTTGCCTTGATGTGCTGGTGGCGTAACAGCAAACATGCAAATAGAGGCCTAGAGATGTGACTCAGAAACAGAATTAACTTCCCTGCAGAAGCTGCCTGAAGGAAGTAACAGCCAACAGCAGAGGATCCACAGAACTCGACGCTACAGCTTATACTCAGGAGCAGCAGGGAACAGGGAGCTTTTTTCGCGTTTTAGGTAGAGTCAGTTCTCAGTGCTGGCCACATAGGATTTTATTTTGTACAGTTTTTATTCCCAGCAAAATCGCTTTTCTGTTTTGTTTATTTTAGCAAAAGTGAGAGGAAGTGACACGCAGAATTTTTCTCTTCTGTTCTTCCTTCTGCAGAAAAGAGGGGATAACAAAGTTGAAAATGGAGGACAAAATAGTTGAAAACCAAACTCAGAAAATCTTCATTGTTTGAAAACTGAAGTGAATAGCTTAGTTTAAAAAAAAAGTTATGATTTTGGTAAATGGTTCTTATTACAGTGCCCTTGTTTCAAATGCAACTATTTTGTCTTAATCTTTGCTACACTAAAGAATATGGTGACGTGCTCAGTCCATAAGCCCATGTTGTCACAAACTGCACTAGAAGACCACTGTAGGTTTGCTTGTGTAACTGTTCACGACCTCAGTGTTTGTAAAGCTAGTCTTCCTTCATGGATGAGCTGCATTATGTGTTCTGTGTAGTGCTCTTGAATAGCAGTTTTGAGCAGAGCTATATTGAGGGGAGTGAAGGATTATATGCAAAACACAGCTATTACCTGAGTGTGGCCTGTGTTAGCAGCACTATGGGCTCTTGGAGAGAAAGGAACTGTTTCTACACAGGAGATGTTACTGAAGCACTTATGAAAAACAAAATATTTGCTACAAATTGTATACTTTCTGAGGGCAAAAAAAACCAAACAAGAGGAGGAATGTTATTCTTTCTTTCTTTGGATTTTTCCATTATCTTCTCTTCCTAATTTAAGAGAGATTCACAGTAATGTGCCTTAAAAGTGGCAGGCTCCTCAACAGGTCCAGTGACAGAAACTAAAGTGAGGTACGCTTGCAGGGCTAAGGGTTTCTACTTTTAGACAACATGAATTACTAAGCAGTGGATCTGCATGTGGAAGGCTTGTCCATGGCTCTTGGAGGCATGGAAGGAGATGGTATTCCTGGATTGCATGCTGTAGGAATCCTTACAGTGCTTGGACTGGCTTGGACAGGATTCCTTTCTGGAGTCTCTGGAAAGTGTAAATCAGAGCGACAGCACAAACTTCCCTACCAAGAATGAAGTGTGTGCACTCGTGCAGAGCTAGGGTAAAATCCTGACCTTCTCCTCTGTCCTTTTGCAGGCAGCAAGCAAGATCTCTTCCTATTTTCTGCACAAGAGATGGAAGATGCTAGGGTTTTTTTTTCTCAGTGCATGCATGCTTGTGTTAAGAGTATCTCATTAAGTGTCTGTGACATGGTTTTTTTTTCTAATGGTCTAGTTGGTTTTGGACCTGGATTGTCCATTTCTGATTTACAGTTGCTCAATGCAGAGTGAATAAAACAGTGGTCCTCGGGAATCTTTCTGTCCTTCTGTGGGCTCCCATTCAGACATACTGTTAGCACTACCTTTGGGTGATATATGGACTCCAGATTCACTGTCGAAAAGCCTCCAGAGGGAAAGGACCTTTGTTCATCTACTGCCCACAGTAACAGAAGGCGATCCACTGAACAGATGCAAGCACTGACTGGTTTCTGTGCTGAGCACAGATGGCAGAATTCTCTCCCATGCAAGTAATATGCATGGTTGCTTTGCTTACCTTCAACCTCACTTGAAGGCTCTTTTCAATACTTAAGTAGGACTTGAGTAGTGCAGGTCTTGCTGGCAGAACTGTAAGGAGGATTCTGGGTAAATCTTTCAGAAGTGCCAGGAGACAGTAACTTTTGCTTTGATGCTTCTGGTGGATTTATTTTTGTCTTATGAGATCTATCTTGCTGTGATGAAAATCAGTGGAATTTTGGCTTCAAAATCATGGTAGTGTGTCTGAAGTGTTTCCGTGCTGTCTCATTTCTTTCTCTGTCTTCATTTAATGTGCCACCACAAGAAGTTTCTAATGGAAAGACTAATTAAAGATTGTAATTTGATGGTTATTTGATGGTTTCAGTTGCTGGTTTCCCCTGCATGGATTTGGAGCTACGAAAATAATTTCTGTGTGTTACACTTCGAAACATCTTGCAGAGTCTCCTTTATAGCACTTTAAATAGGGATGCACCTGCAAGCTTCTTCTCGCTTTAAGATACTTTAGAGGCTGAATTTAGCTATCTGGTTAAAAAAAATCTCAATCCTGAGCTATTTTCAGGCTCCCAGTTGCCATGACCCTATGAACTGGGTATCATCTAGATGTATAGATTTAGCCTACCTTATTGAACTCCGTTGTTGCTTGTTGATTCCATCATGTAGCCTGTATCG
>JAVHNF010073208.1:10156-20469 GCA_034783455.1 Micropsitta finschii
GCCAGCTATTTTTACAACTTTAATGCACTTAGCACTAATTTGGGGAAGTTTAATGCAAAACACATAAATGTTGGATGGGAGACAGCTGAGGTGTTTTACAGCCTCTGGGAGTTACACGAACTATGTGGGGCTCATTTTGACTTCTGATATCACTCAGCACAAAATTACCTTTGCCTGGCCGGGTGCCATGGAGCTGTGGGCTGCGGCTGGCAGGGGTGATGTATTACAGTGTCACTCTCAGAGCGGTGACCATGGCCATATATAAACCCAAGACCCAGGCAAGGGCTCAAAGCCTTGTTAATACCTTCCCTAATCTGGCAGGATCAGATTTGCCCGATGCACTCGCAGCAGCTCCGACTCACATCCTCTGGTTTGTGTGGTTGCCTTATTACATGTTGTGGGGAAAGTGGAGACATCTTTGGTGCAAAGAAAACACCCCGCAGTGCTGGGTGGCTGGAACAGGGGAATCCACTGCGAAAACTAAGTAGGATGTGATGGACCAGGGACCAGCTGAGCCAGCACCACGTCTCTGCCCATCCCTTCACATCTTTTCCATCTCTACAAGTCCATTCTTCTGCGTCTCCTGGTCTGAAGGATGGACATGGCAGTTTTCACTGCTCTGTCGTCTATACAGTGATGTGTCTCCTATGGCGTGAGTGATTACTTCACTGTCAAAGCCAAAATGACCCATAGTTAGGCTAATGTTTAGACAAACTGGTTGGGCCTTGGGCATGCTGTGCCTGAAGCAAACAGGGACACCAAGAAGCACAACCCCATGGGGCTGAAGGACATCCGAAAGCCTGGGGGCAGAAGAACAGCCCCACCACTGACTGTGTCCTTACGAGGAGTTTTGAAGGGGTGTTTAAAAATTGCTGGCTCTTTTGCTGAAAGGGTTTGGCTGTGGGTTTGAGCTCAGCCTCACTCATTGGTTTCTGAGATCTGCCTCACTGAAACTGTCACAGCTTGAACGCCCTGAGAAACTGCACGGTAAAGCCAGTAGGAAAAGAGATGGCTTGAAAATAGAGTTCTGAGAGCAAATCATGGATGCTTGGGGATGGATGCTGAAATGAGACTGAACCAGATCATGTCCTGAGAGCAGGCGGCTTCCGGCATGGGGCTGGAGCACTGTGGGCAGGGCTTGCAGCAGCAGCCCATGTCTTGGATGTTTCTCTGTTCTAGAGAAGGAGACAACCTTCATCCCGTCCTTCAGGCAGGAGGGATCACCAGCTCCCATGTGTCCCCTACACCATAGCAGCACAGCTCCTGGGTTCTGGTGGGCTGTGAAAACACCCTGCATGGCTTGCCCTGAGCATGAGCAATTATCAGGATAAGTACTATGTATAATGAAGTGAGAAATTATGCCCCCCCCCCCAATTGGTTTCTCAGTTAGTCCTTTAATTTAGCAAAGGAGCCATTTGTCCCCAGGATGAACAGACTTCCTTTCTCCAGCTAATCCCAAGGAAGCTGTTATGGCTGTGGGAAGTTTTGTGTGCTCTTCCCTTCCTAGATTCACTCATTATGAGTCAGAAAATCTCATCTTTTCCAACCTTGGCCTTCAGGTAACTCCCTTGAATGGTGTCTACCAGGCAGGCACCAAACATTAGCTAATCAGGTCACGTCCATGAGGTCTGTAGTGCTGCTTCCAGGACTCAGAGGATAAGCTAGGAGACAAAGGTATTAAATGCCTAACCCAAGGCCAGTAGCAAAGCCAGCTGGGCCATCAGGTCCTGGTCCTGTGCTTGCTCCAGGAAGGCATGGCAGCTCCCACTGCGAAGGCTGGGATAGCTCCAACAGTGAAGCAGCTTCAGCCACAATGTGAGATGTGCCTGGGAGCAGCCAGTGACTGCCCAGGGTCTCCAGAAGCCAGTGACTGAGGTTGGAACAGCCACAGAAGGACTGAGCTGGGAGCACAGGAAGAGGCAAGGCTGGGAGTCAGGCAGCTGGGGTCTGATAATTGATGGGGGGCAATGCTGGGAATGGGAAGGAGCAAACGTATCTGAAGCAGTGAAGAAATGGCCTGTGGGCAGGAGCCTCCTGCCCCAAGTGGGCTGGTGGCTCTTCAGACAGGGCTAAAGGGAACCCAAGCATCACAAGTGACTATGAGGAACTGGGGCGGGCTCTGGCACTGAGTGCTCAGCATGGGCTGCTGTGGCCGAGCTGGGCAGAGCTGAATTAACATCAGTGTGGCTGCAGATGCTTCATTGCAGCCTCCCACGCTGCACAGACTCTGGTGCAATGGGTAGGCATGGGTGGATCCTCAGGAGTTCTGTGCTATAGCCGCCAGCTTGCCAGGGAAAGGGAGATGGGATGGGTTGTCATGGCACGGGTTAGGTAGCCAACAGCATCTCTCTGTCTCTGAGCTGTCACAGAAGGTGCCAGTCAGATTTCTGGGTGTATGTGCTGCTCCTGCCATTGTGACAAGGTATTCCCCCCTTTCTTTTTGCTCCAAGTCAAACCTGCTACTTTATCATAACAAGCCAAGAGGCATATCAGAACCACATCTCTGGCTTAGCAGTCATGATCTGTTGTCCCCATACAGCCTGGTTAATCTGGTTATCCTATAACCAAACTGCTTAGCTATTCCTGGAGTGCAGCCAGGGAGTTCTGCTTCCTCAGCACACATCCCCAGGCAAGAGACAGGCCGTAGACTGCGCAGTGACCCCAGCAGCACAACTCGTCTGAGCGATCCTGGCACTGATCCTTATCAAGACACATCTCAGACACTCGTCCAAGCGGGGCGACTTCCCTGTTCCTGGGCAGCCCTGCCAAATTCTACCAAAGCAGCCAACCTGCCTGTGCACAGCGGTCTGCTGCTCACCACGACTGCTATTTGAGCTTCCATCCTTGCCCCTCAGCTCCAGAGGGTGTCCTGGCACATCCTGGCTTCTTCCCCGCAGGCAGCATTGGCTCCCTCTCCCACTGCAAGGAGGGGCATGCAGGCCTCTGGCCATGTCTTGTGCCTGGTACCTCGGACAGACTCTGGTGCTTTAGCCCCTGGTTATGCAGACCAGTGTAAGAGCCACTTCTGTTCAGAGAAGATTTGAAGCCTATTGCACTGGGGCTACGTTCTCCCTGTGGAATTCCCTTGCAGACCTGGTAATCCTTCCTTTAATTTTTTGCTTTTCCTTCCTTCATCTCTTTTAATTACTTTAAAAAGCATCCCAAAATGAAATTACATCAAACAAATTCATCCTCCCAGGGGATACCCTAGAAGCCACACGGCTGCAGGAAATCCAGAAGGAATACAGACCACGTCTCTGAGATGCTCCAGGGCCTTTGGCAGGAGGTGTCCATGAATCTTGGCACCTCTCTTCCATTTCCTTTACCTCTGGAGCATCTCATTGAAGTTCCTGGGCCGGGGAGGAGGGAGCTGAGCTGAGGATGCTTCCCGGTTGGCTGCAGCACAGACATGAGGAGGTCAGTCTGAGGAAGATCCTCTGCCTCCTGAGAGCTGGGGAAATGAGAATAACACAGGACCCCCTTCTCAGGACATGAGCTGCCATCATGGCAGACATGCTTTGCCCTATGCACAAACACATGCCCCTGAGACCACGCTCATACGAGGCCATGCACACACTGTGACGTTTCCAGCGCCGCCTTGGCACCTCGGAAGCAAACTCCTCTCTTTCCCGGGAGCTGGCAAAGCCTTTTTGTTGGAGGGGAAGCAGTTAATGCCGAGCCTTGCCCTTCCTGCTCTGCTTCTGGCTGTGACTCATGGCTGCAGCAAGAGGCAGCAGGACAGGCTGCCAGGGCAAAGCCAGGGCGCCCAGGGGCTGGATGGACCTGCTGCATGGAGCAGGCACACACATGCATGCCCGTGCCGAGCCAGCCTGAGTACGTGTCCGCAGACAGGAATCAAGCAGAAATACAGTTCAATGCAATACCCACCCCTGCACACAGACCGGCACCAGCAGCCCTGCAGCATCCCCAGTGCTGGTCCTTGTCTCCCTCCCCACTGTGTCTGCTCATGGGCTGTCAGGGTGATCAGTGTTCCCTGTCCCATGTCAGCAAGTGGCAGCTTCCCCCTTGTCACTTGCTCCCTTTCAGAGAGACACTCATCAGTTACTGTCCCCTGGGAGTGGAGGGAACTCCATGGACCCCATCCTCTCATGCTGCTGCTCCGGCACTGAGGCTCATCCCTGCTCCTTCCAGCTTGGTTGGGCTCCCTGCCATGGCCAGCACTATCCTGGCAGCAGGTAAAGGGACCTGGTGTGAAAAAAAGGCCCTTAAAACCCAAAGGGACCTCTGCAAGGGAAGGGCTGATGGGCAGGGCCAGTGGTGGGACACAGAGCTGGGGACCCCCCGGCAGCCAAGCTGTGTTGAGGTGGATGCATCCTGCCCCCACCCTGCCTCTGCCCCTTGGATGTGTAACCCTGGGAGTAGGGAGCTCCCCAGCCTGCACCCAAGGAGAGCTGCCACCGGGCAGAGGACCTCAGTGGACTCTTTGCCACCAAGCTTGGTTCCTGAGCAACCAGGTGGCCATCAAGCAAGCAGGGACAAAGCTGTCTTCGTCACCGTACCCAGGCTATGCCCCAGTGGAGGTGGTCCTGGCTGCCCTGGACACTGAGCAGCAGGGCAGAGGCAAGATGAGGGGCACGAGCAGGGGCCAGGGGTCCTGAGCTGCTGCTCATGTGAGGCCCTTAAGGCAGCTGCAGCCTCTGGCTCTGACTCCCGTGGCTGGGACATGCCAGGGATCTTCTGACCTCTGCCAGATTCAGGACACGCTCCAAGGACATGGGACTCCAGGTTTATATTCTGCTTCTCCTCCCATGGCTGGCAGGTAAATCATCTCTTTCCCTCTGCCCCAGGAAGCAGCCCCTTCCCCATTGATGCTTGGTGGGATGAAGCAGCTATGGGAGCTCAATGGCACCATCAGAGCAGGGTTTAGAGGGAGTAACGTCCCTTTGTGATCAGCCATTTGGATACCTCAGAGGCCACCAGTGCCTTCTCTGCCTTCCTCTCCCCAGCATGGGGCTGGCATGTGGGCAGCTTGTGGGAGGAGAGGGGTCCAAGACCCGTCCTGCTGCATGCTTGGTTCATGGTGGGAGGCTGTGCCCATGGGGATCTCCAAAAGGAGAGTGAAAATGCCCACCGTGTCATCCCCATGGGTCTGCACCCAACCTGGCTGTGTCCTGGCTGGGGCTGACAAATAGGTCTTGAAGAGGGGGTGACTTGAGGGTGGCAAGATCTGGCCCTGAGGCAGGGATGGATGGCCTTGCCCTTGTCCTGCTGTAATGTGCCTTCATTGCTCCTTCACCCCAGGGGCCATCCTGGACATCACCCTGATTGCCAACGTGCAGAGCCTGTCCCACTCTGACTTCTACCTGTCCTGTGTCATGGGGGAGCGGGACGTGAGCTACCTGCAGATCGAGCGGGAGAACAAGATCGTGATGACACACCCTAAGACGGGCTTCCAAAACTACCGCAACCGCAGCAACCATGTCCAGGCCAGGGGCTTTTCCATGGCCGACCTGATGGGGATCCTCTACTGCCTGGGGCGCACCCCAACCGAACAGGCACAGGTTGTCTACGTGCACAACAGCCACAACGGTGAGAGGCTGGGGGGACACATGGGAGCTACCTCCTCTGTGCTTCACAATTCCAGTGCCAGCCGGCACAGTGGCGGGATCCTGGTGACCCACAGGCTACATTTGGGGTCTGCCAGCAGCCATAAAGGTGGATAAAGGAGGGATGCTCAGCTGGAGGAGGGTGGCTGAGGCCCGCAGGAATGGGCATCAGCACAGGCAGACGGCTGGGCTGGGATCAGTGCCCGGAAACAGAGCAAGGTCCAAGAGGAAGTCGAGTGCCCTTGGAGGAGGTGGTGGGGTCTGGAAATTATTAACTATGGTGGGAGGCAACCCACTGGAGCTGTGCCAGCCTCATGCCCCCACCGCAGGCTCACAGGAAGGAGGTAGTGCTGGGGTGCACCTGCAGCAGGTCTCTGGTGCTTGATGAGCACAATGCCACAGCAGCACTGCCAGGGCACGCCACAGCCAAGGGCAGTGCTGGGCTCTTGCCTTCCACTCCCATTTTGGGCCATATGGTTAGTGGCAGGGATAGCACCTGGAGCAGTACTGTCCCATGCTGAGCCCCCAGCCTTCACTGCCCTCGTGCTGCAAAACTATTAGGACTGAAAATTTCTGCGGTAGGTGTTTGTGTTAGGAGGATTTCTAGGTCTTTTCTAGACAGTTTTGGATAAAACAGTTAACCTTTTGCTGAGAAGGAGAGGTGGGGGATACAAGTTTCCTTCTGTGTGTGTGTGTGTGTGTGTGTGTGTGTGTGCGTGCGTGTGTGTGTTAAAACACAGATTTAGCAAGCAGCTCTATTATCTCCAAGCTGGAGAACAGAGATTGTTGATGGGGTCCAAGCATCCCCTAGGGAGCAGGGATCAGCCTGTGTCTTTAGCAAGAGGCTCAGCACAAACATGGCAGTGGTCCTATCTAGAACAGAGCCAGTCTGGGCAAGCAGAGTGGCACAGAGACAAGACGCCGCTGGCACAGAGGGAGGGAGGTGGAGGCACCAGCAGAAAGCACAGGGGCAATGGCCAGTAGCAGGGCAGTGAGAGGGGGCTCTGTACCCCCAGTGTCCCTGTACATAGGTCGTGGAGGGAGGTGACAGCTCTGGGGCTCCATCAACATGTCGTGGTGTCCCATGGTGGGGGGGATCTCAGCCGGCCCCCTGCTTCTGGGTCAGCATAGCCAGGCCAAAATAGCACTGTGGAGGAGCTGGTCAGGGTTTGCGTCCAAGCCTCTGTGTGAGTTACAGACAGCAAAAAAGTGTCTCTTTTGCAAGTGCCAAACAAGTGCTGTTGCTCTGTTTAAATTAGAAAATAAAAAAACCCAAACAAAACGAAAAAAAAGGAAGGAAAAAGTAAGCAAAAATATTACAACTTTGCAGGGGGAGGGAGGGCTTGGTACAGACACCTCCTCCCGCTCCCCACCCCGACAAGGCTTGGCATACATCATCTTTCCTGTTCATCCCAAAAGCACAGAAAAACAGACCAGGGTGATAAAGCAGCGGGTGGGGAATGCTGTTAGAGGAAAGCTGGCATCTCCCAAAAGGTCATGCTTGAAGAAGAACACAGGAAGGTTGATAAACTTTGGCAATTTTGCTGTAAAAACAAAGTTAAGTGAACCAAAGGGATCCTGAGAAGCAATCTCAGAAGGGATTAAATCTGGCTATTTTTTACAATATCCAGAGCAGAAAGATGCCCAGAACAACAATTACAGAAACCCAAATTTCTTTCATCTTTTCATACATGTGCACCATGGAGAAGTTGGGAAAACTTGTTGGGAATCTGTCTAAAACACCAGTGCTAGTAGCAAGAGACAGGCAATAAGCAGCCAAAACGGAGCAGCGTGGCACTGCCAGGCCAGGCTTGCTGTGAGCATGAGTGGAGGGCAGGCAGCAAGGCTGCTTGTGGGACAGTAGCCTCTCTTAAAAGCTGTCTGGGGATGGAGTTACAGGTCTGTAAACCCCAATCAGAACCATGGAAATTAGTAGAAGCTGTAATAAAGAGCAGAATTTGTGGTTATGTGGTCCCTGAGGAAGAGGCAGGGTGAGTTTGTACTGCGAGGGTCTCTGGGGTGACTGCTGTGAGGATGCTGTGGATGACCAAGATGACGCTGTCTGCTTGGGTTCCTGGAGAAAATGGAACAATTCCCTTTCAAAGGCTCTTTGGGAGCAACTCTGCACCCAGGGGGTGGCAGGGCAGGTCTTTGGATGGGTAAACAAATGACTAAAATAAAGGGAGCAAGAATAGGCGTTAATTTGTGGTTCTGTCACACGGGGAAGTCCCCACTGGCATGGCACCAGGGCTGTGTGGGGACCTGTGCCACTGGTTGTGGGTACGAACAGCTGAATAAGTGACCATGCCAGCTGCTGTCCCCAGGATGCCTGGAGAGATGGATGGATGAGCTCTGGGAGGGCTGCAGACACTGCCGAGCAGTGATGGAGGGACAGATACAGCTCAGTGTAGGTAAAGACAAAGTGCTGTGTTTGGGGATCCGCAGGGGACATGTAGGGCTGCCGCTCCAGTGAGTGAAAGGAACGGGACAGGATGGAGGCCACGTCTGTGCACCCTGTACAAGGGGCTACAAAGTCCACGGTAGAAAGATCCCACCCAGAGGGACATGTGGGGAGGGGAAGTACGGGGACGAGTGACCTGCGGTGCCCTTCCCTGCGTGTCTGCGGTGTGTGCAGCTTCCTCCTAGTCCGTCGCCTCACCGGGGCAGGACACGGGACTGGATGTGCCTTAGCTCCAGCCTGGTGTGGCTGCTTTTAATGTACACAAGCTGGCGTGACGGAAGGATCCGAGAGCCACTGCCTGCCTGTGCCCTCTTTTGTGTCTGTCCTGGCACACCCAGGGCTTGGTTTCCCCAGGTCTCAGTCTCTCCTCACATGAAAGATGATCCAGAAAATGGTCCTCAATGAGGACCTTCGAGTTACTCAAAGGAGGTCCTAGCTGGCATCTAGGTATTCAGAGGTTTGTAAAGGTTTTTGGTCATCTTAGTCCTCAACTCAGCCCTGCATTCTATGTCAGAATATTCAATTTTAGGGAAGCATACTAAAACATAAAAAACCATTATCCTAGCCATACAGAAAGTAATTCCAGTGCTGTAAGAGATATTTTGTGCAATCCTCTGGATACCACAGGTGTTTGCACTGATTTAATCACTGATTTCTACAATTACTAGCTTCTTCCTCTTCACTATTCTAGAAGTACAGCTGCTGTTTTTAGAAATGTGTAATACAGTCTGCCTCAGCTCAGTTCTTACTACTAGAAAAAAGAAAACGTAGCAGGAGAAAAAGGAAGTCTAGAATCTAGAACATCAAATATTTTCTGATATTTAAAACACAAAAGTTTCAAAGTGGTCAGAGGTAAATTTAGTTCTGGAGAAAAGCAATCCAATACATTAATTAAAAGACATTCAGAAACAATTAGCATTTTTCTTTTCTGACTTTCTGTGCCTTGAAGATGTGCTTGCTCATTATATTACTTAACTAGATCAGTAAATGTCCCTTCTGTGTTATTTTCCCCTCCAGAATGACTTTGATGTCTCTGACCCTGAAGAAGTGCAAAACTGTGACATTAACAACATGTGACAAACAATTCCACATGCTCAGTTAGGTCCTTGAAACGCATTTATCACTTAGCTAACTATGAGGATAAAGAAAGGTCCCCAAAATCCAGTCACCACTTGGTCTTGAAGAAATACAGCAACCATTCAAGAAGTCATAAGGATTAGCCTACCTTCAAACCAAATTATCACAGGTCTTTTGGACCTGCAAATATCTTACTTTTATCTTTCTCATTGTACTGGCTGGCCACAAGCAGCAGCTGGTTCTCAAGCTCCTTCAAGTCCTCTCAAGTCACATCATACATTACGTAAATGCCTTGCTGGTCCTGTGTGTGAATATATCCATCTTCACTTGTATGAAAGTTATCATGGTTTTCAACCTCTGCAAACTCCATGAACTCTATGCCGTGAAAAAGAGACACAGAGATACAAGCCATCAGCTCTGCAACGACTGCAGTTCTGTAAAATGAACATATCTAGGGGAGCCCTGGCCTAGGAACATGGTATTTTATCATTAGCAAAGAACACTACTATTTTTTTTATAGGTAACACCTACACTGTAGGTTTATTTATACTATTATACAGTTAGATAAACTGTGCAAAACTTCTGTTGTGCTTAGCTTTTCCTTCAGGAATATAAATCCACAAAAAACACCATGAAGGCATGAAAATGAGATTAGCTCTTGAACTAAGGTAGAACTTTATTTCCTTTTTCTAATTTAGCTTAAATTTGGCAAAAGGTGTCTTAAATTCTGATATTTAAATACTATGTCAACATATTTTTTAAAGCCTTCTTGGTTACACTTGCAAATTACACTTCCAAGATTTGGAGATAAGCTCACACACACAAAGACTTCAGCACTGATTAAAAGGAACACCCATTGACTGAAGTCCTGAATGGCTGTGACATCAGCACTTGTTCAATAGCATAGTTCAGCAATGACCTTACTTTTCAAGAAAAAAAGAAAACCATCAGCATTTTTAAAAGAGAATCATCTACCTCAGCCATGAGTCACTGGTTAGCTTGGTGACACCCCAGGCAAGAATCCAGTACTGCAGTCAGCAGAAGTGACCTTAGCTTCCAGAACATTCTGTGTCCTGACTAGGAGTGCCACAAAATGAATTCCATACATCTATCTCTAGGTGTGTACAAAGAGCAGGGACTTAATCAACGCGAGCTTATGACCCGCACTTACTGGGAATTCCTCGTTCACGGGGAAGAATTGCAATCCC
>JAVHNF010073220.1:3251-16884 GCA_034783455.1 Micropsitta finschii
TAATATAACTTGAATGGTTCTAAGTTTTTTTAAATCCCATACTTTAAGCTGCAGCATTTTAGCATTTCCACAGCTCCTTATTTTTACCTAGCTTTTATTTTGGACTGGCTGAGCGCTCTTCCTGCTCTCTCAAACTCCTCTGCATTGCATCCAGTTTGCTCTTCCAGAACTGATCGACTAGTACAGCAGGTCACCACCCCTGCTGAAATCAGCCAACAAGCCGACCATAACCCCAGCAGATGTTTGCAGTTTATAGGCCAAATGAGAGCCCCGCAGACCAGTGAAATACCAGCACCACAGATGTGGAACCTGGCCACTTGACGCGAGCAACACAAAGCCCTGTCCTGCCCAGCCGGGCTGGGACTTCCAGAGGAGCAGAAGGTCTGAGAGACTAATTAGCCTTCAGAGCCAACACGCTGGCCTACGCTCCATCATTTTGATGGGCGCAGAGTCCTTTAATGAAATGCTGCATGAGCGAAGTCAGATGAGGCCCTCTGTAACTTCACCTCTGAGTCTGGCAATCACCTGAGTTCATCATGTCCCCGAAATGTGCCAGCCGGCTCTGCCAGGCTCTGCCACTCACCCCAGCTGGGCCAGGGATGGCCAATCGGCCTCATTACCACAGCCCAAACTGTTCCTGCACTCTGAATACAAAATGGGGAGCTATAAATGTGACACTGCAGAGAAAAGTCTTTTTTCCTTTTTAGTTTAATTACAGATGCTGCTGGTGAGTAATGAAGAAAAGATGGACCAGTGGCTCTCAGCAGGACATCAGAGACTGAGGATGGCACAGCCAGTCCTCAACCAGGCTCTTTTGTTCAAAGCACATGTCCTTTCTTTGCTGAAAAAGCCACACTTTGTGCTTTCTGATCCTGACAAGATGGAGACAAGTTTTCTTTGTGGTTAATGTTAGCTCTTGAGATCTCCACACCTTCCAGGACACCTTCAGGATGGACGGCCTTTGGAGCAAGGTGTTGGCAAAGAAAAGCTAGGGGAAAAAACCAGCGTCCTGAACACAGCTCCAGGCACAGAGACCTCAAACCTGTGTGCATGTCACTCCTGGTGCAACACATTTTCCCTGGCGGTGTTCAAGGCCAGATTGGACAGAGCCTTGGGTGGCATGGTTTAGTGTGAGGTGTCCCTGCCCATGGCAGGGGGGTTGAAACTGGATGATCTTAAGGTCCTTTCCAACCGTAACTATTCTATGATTCTATTCTTGATAACAGAAAGGAATATGAAAGCAGCCCACTTTACAGTGCCCATCTTCTAAGAGGTCACTAGGAAGTGGTAAGAGACATCAAGATTTTAGTAGTGTGAGAAATTATACTTTCTAGAAAGTGTGTTGATTCCAATGCTTTGTTATCCCTCAAATTGTGTTAGCCCTCAAATTTTATCTACCACCACTGTAAAAAGACAGTTTCTTCTCAGCATCCATTTTAACTGGAAACAATGAGCAAGTTATCTACACTGTGTCTATGGTGTAGAGTCCAGTCAAGCCATTTCTGTAGCTGTGTGATGTATTACCGCTTTTAATTGCTATACTGCAAATCAGTGTTCAAAAATGTCATGCACACCTCCACCACACTTTGCACTACGCACAGATCTACTGATGTTCATATGCTTACAAGGCAGTAGCCGTGTTCAGACATCTATGATGGATCTTGGAACCTGACTCTTGACCCATTTTTTCAGCCTTTTTTTCAATTTACATTTGATAGATATTACATAAACAAGTTGATTACTCGAATGTCACAACTTTGATTATCTGTGATACTCTGTGTATGTAAGTTTCTCTGTTTAACACATAGTACTTAATTTTTTTCCTTGTTAAAAAGTCTTTTATTGACTTTAATTACACTCATGAGAATGAAGAAGTGAAAAGACATACTGTCTGCCTGAGGCCTTGGGTTGAAAGAAAAGCTTTCATGGCTCAGGGAATCACTCTTTTGTGACTTTAAAACTTCTCATACTCCCGAACCCAGAGTGAAATCCACTGCTCCCATCTTATAAATGAAGTGTGATCCCAGAGTACTCCAAATCAATTAAATGAAAACCAGGCAGGCAACCAATATACAAGTAGTTCACTCGACCTCTGCAAGTAGGTCACTCCTTGACCTTACATGCTTGGTAGATATGTTTATGCATTTAGTGGCTCAGGGAGGAAATATCCACCTTATGATGTAATACATACATGTGCTTGCATTTATATTGTTTTAAATAATGATGTAATATCACAGTCCCTCAGGAACCTCACGTTAATTTCTTACCTACCAGCTTTGGCTTCCATAAGTCTCTCTTTGCCAGTCCCAACTCCTGTAACAAGCTGAAATGGTTTATGCTTGTCTGGGTTTATTTTCTCTTTCAGGACACTCACCACACACCTCTCCCTGGGCCCCGAGGACCTCAGCAGAGACTCAGACTGCCACAGAGCTGGCAGGATGGCGGTGGCCAGTCCATGGTAGGAGCCACCAACGAATCGAGAGTGTGAGGTCGCCTCAGAAACGAGGTACCCTGAAGGGACACGAAGCACCTCAGGAACACGAAGCCACCTCTGGGTAGGCCGGTGGCGGAGGCCCATTGGAAAGCACATCCAACCCCTCAGACGGCAGCACACTTCGACTTGTTTCCACTGAACTTATGTACGGCGGGTTCTGAAGACTTAACCCCGAGGGCAGCCCTCGCAGCAAGAGCCGCCCTCACAACCCCGGGGCGGACGGGTGAGGGCCGGCGGGAGCAACCCAAGCTACCTCAAGGCCAGCGGGAGCGGGGGCAAGGCCAATCGCGCGCGGCGCAGGCGGCGCGAAATCCCGGCCACCAGCAGTTCCCTGCCGCGTCCGGAGACCCGCCCCCGCCGCGCGAGAGCCAATGGCAGCTCGAAGCGGCGCGGCGGCGGCCAATCGGCGGTGGCGCGGCGGGCTCCCCGGCAAAATGGCGGCGCCGGTGGGGTGGACGTGGAGGTGTTGTCGTAACTCGTGCCATGCCCGGTAGCCGGCGGAAGGGGCCTTGCCTCAAGCCCGCCGCCCTGAGGAGGCGGAGCGGCGGGGGCGAGGAGCAGCTCACCCGGCGGCGGCCGGCGGAGCCCCAGGCAGAGCCCTCCGCAGAGGACGCGGCTGCGGCCAGAAGCGCGGAAGGCTGTGCGGGCCCGAGCCTGCTCGCGGGAGAGGCGCCGCGCGCTCCCCGGCCGTCGCCGTCGCGGGAGGCGGCGGTGCGCGGCGCTGCAGGTACGGCGGGAGCGGCCCCGGGGCCCTGTCCCGGCCGCCACCCCAGGAGACGCGGGGGAGGCGGGCCCTGACCGTGAGGAGGGGGCCGGTGTGAGGAGTCCCCAGCCCTTCCCCGCCTGTGTGTGCCATGGGAAGGGGCTCTTCTTGTCAAGGAGTGATGAAGAGCATCTTCCCGCGGCAGATACTTAGAGCTGACTGAGGACGCTAATCCACTCGAGGAGATGATAAAGCCTGGCTGTGCCAAGTGCTGAAGTGCAAAGCGTCTCCTAAGATGCTTTTCACGTAGCAATTGCGTCTTTTAAAGTTATTTCTGTAGGGTTCCGCATTTGCAACGTCATTTTTAAAGGGCAGAGGTGACAAGCTGAGCTTAAGACAATGTGTTCAATTCACTTAGTGATGTGAGACAGCCACAAGCTTGTCTTAGAATAGCTATATAACTGCTTTTAACAGTCCTAGCTGACTGTCCCAGTGGGGGAAGTATAGACAAAGGTAGGTTGTGACCCAGAACAGTTTGGGGGCCCATTAAAGTTGTGACCCAAATCAGAATCTGTGTGAAAGACACAGAGCAAGCAAGAATACAAAAGATTCTCACATATATACATATATACATAGTTTATGTATACATATATATATACATAGTTTATCTCTCAACATAAGCTGAAATCCATATCCTCTCAAGCAGCAGAATTGACAATTCTTATCCTCACATCAGGTGTTGAGTGTATAGCTGTCAGAGCTGTAATGCTCTGTTACCTCTGTGGTGGTGTAACTGGCATATAAGTGTCATACTCTACATTAAATGTATAGTTGTGAACAGTATCCCTATTTTAAGTAATGTTAATGAGTGTCAAGTTTCCTAACTTAAAGTTCCTAAAGCATCTTATGCCTTCTGCTTTATGTTCTAAGTTATTTTGGCCTTTTATTTGTTGTTTTTAATGAGAATCATCTCCCTGTTCACACAGAGTCATGTTTGCATAAAACACCAAAGAGATCGTTGAGTAGAAAATCCCGAATACCTACTTTCAGCTCTCCTGTTAATGACACTGATGTACAGCAAGAAATCTTTTGGGATCCTCATTCACCAATTGCACACAGACTAGGTAATGTTAATAAAATCCACACTTCAGCATGTCTATTTGAAGCACGCAGCGGGAGTTCACTAAAAGTTGCCAAATTTCTTGAAAAAAAGGGCCCTTTCTGTTACCACGGGTAGGATGCTTGGTTTTGTTAAAAATCTATAAATAACCCATAATTTTTTCAATGTAGTGCTAAGCTCTGATTTTAACACATATATTTCAATTATCTGACATACACGGCACTTTATAAATCGAATTCTTTTGCAGTTTTAAAGAAGGTTTTTTATTTGTTTTCATAGGCACTGGAAAAACCAAACAGTCAACCAGTAGATGCGCAGTAGAAATCTCAGACATTGTTAATCGTATTGCTCCTCAGTTAATTCTTACTAAAACAATGCTCTGCATATGCAGTCATCAGACAGATTAGTGCTACCTCCTTAGTGAAGGCTCAAGTTTAGTTACAGTAGTGTGTTTGTTTGTCCTTAATCACTCTTCAGTTAAAAGGTAAAGAGTTTCTTCACATGCAAGGCTTACTTAGCAGTTGCTTTTAAGCATTTTGAATGGTCTTAAATGCTGAAGTACAAGAACAAGACTGAGCTGAGAGACTTCACAATAATATAAACATAGTAACATTGCTTTTTGTTCTACATAATTTGCCTTTTTACCCTATATCTATGTTCTTGGTGTCTCCCTTTTGCTGTGAACCTGATGCCCGCAGCCTGCAAAGTGAAAATAAAAGTACTGGATTCTTCTTTGCTTTTCATAAAGTGCAAGAAGATAACATGTCATTCCTAAAACAGTATTTAGCTTGCAGAATATGCCTATTTGACAGGGCAGTTTAAAATGTATTCATTATTTGGTATATTTATGAGAAATTATACGTAAGAATTAGAAAATCACTTGTAAGGGATGCTGCTTTCTTCCTTTTACATGATTACAGCACTGTCATAGATATAAATAACACCAGGATTTTCGAGTATCTGTTGCTTATGTTCTTTTTTCTTAAAATAATAATTAAAAAATCAAAGGAAAAAGAAAACCTACATCAAACTACCCTGGTTGTTACTAAAGTTCAAATTACTTTTGCCTGCTTATATGCAGTAATTTTCTACATCTCATGGCTCTGGCCCTCTAGACAGTTTACCACTGCAGTATCGTGTCTCTTAAGTTTCAGAATTCAAACCCAAAGCTCAACTTTGAAGCTCTGGAACAACTCCACTTAATTCCTAATCTTCCTTTATTCTTGTTTAAAGGTTCCTTGTATAAATGAGTTGTAATGGAAGAAGTCAGATTTTTTTTCCTGGAAGCATACAGAATATGATTTCTTCCAAGTTCTCTGATCTGTTAATGTGGCTTTAAGTAGCTAAAGACCATGTATCCGAACCAGCTCCTTAGCAGTACACTGAAGTAAACTAGATCACAGCTTGTAATGTGAATATTGCAGATTATGTGTAAACCTGAAGTAAATAGAGTATTAGATTTGAGCACCAAAGTAGAATTCAGTTATTTTATTTGAAGTTCCTGTCTTAAATCCATATAACTGAAGTGATCCAATTATCAGTAGACAATATTGTAGTAATCTCACTGAACTTGTATTGGTTTAGCTCCTATCTGTGGCTTTCAACAGATTTGATCCAATGTAATTGATGTAGCAACTTTAATGCAGGGTGTATATCTAGTCCAATCTTTATCTGAAATCAAATTGCTAAACGTTACAAATCTAATCATTCAGGATGAAAAAGCAGGCTGTAATGAAGACTCCCTTTTAGGGACATGGATTGGTGAGGATGCTATTCCCTGTACACCTGGAGTAGTAAAAGTGAGAGCTAGGACAAAGTTAAGTTGTACAAGGTAAGTTACAGTTTTGTCTTGCCCATCACAGCTGGGCCTTCATTGAAAAAGGTTATGTGGTATGCCTTTATATATAGTGACCCATGTAACTGTACATTAGCATACAAAATGTTCTTAACTTTGGGCTTGTTATCTCTTCTTAAGGGGTATTTCTTGGGAATTACCAGAAAGAGAGCATGTTAACTGTGCATTGAAAATGGTGGGATTCAGTCATATTCTCTGTAGTTGTTAAAAACTAGAGAATGAACGGTTCTCTCATACAGTCATTCTGTTGAGCTTTGCTAAACCTTTCTAGAAGGTCTGACTTTCTTTCTGTTTTGTTTTGGTTTTTAATATAGAGATCTTAAAATAAAAAATCCTGAAGAGGAACTCATGAAATTGGCTAAGGAATTTGATAAAAATCTCGTAGAGCTAGATGCTGTTCAGGAACAAGAAAAGCTTGCTCATGATGTCATCCAGACTGCCTCAGAGTCTTTAAATCATTCTAAAGCTGAAGTAAATAGGAAGCACCTGAAATCACTCCTTGGTGAAGTTTCTGAAACAGATACTGTTCTCTCCCAGAAACCAGTTGGACAGAGCACCGGTATCCCTGCTGCAGACCCCTGTCAATCTAGCAGTCAGAAATCTATAGACCTTGAGGCTGAAGTATCCCTTCATGCTCTTTTTGACTGCTCCACCCAGAAGTGTAGTGGATAGTTGAGCCAAGGACTATCAGATATATCTTTAAATAATAGTTTCCATGAAAATAAAAGCACCTTGAAGGAGGAACACCTTCCTGAGCAAATTAAAGACACCCAACCTTGTAATTCAGAGGCATATAAAAACAATACTCTATGTACACTAGGACGCGTGAACCAGACTTTTCCAAAATCTGATACTCACACACGGACCAAAAAACATCCTCTGAAGCCACAGTTGGTGGCTTCCAGTAAGCTTGATGGAGCAGTTAATGACGACTTCGATGACTGGGATTCAGATTTTTTGGCAGATGACTCTTTTGTGATGCAGATAACCCAAAATCCGGAATTGATAAGTACTGAAGAAGCACCACCAATTCCTACAAACCCATCTGTGCACGGTTTCAGTGATGCTAGCAGAACTAACAAAAGAAGTAGCTGCAATTCAGTTACTTGTTTGGGGAGTGTACACAAATCTAACAGTTCGCAGTTTTCACCTTCGAAACATCCTAGTAAAAACACAAGAAATGCTGTAAAATCTCCTTTACAAAAGCCATATAAGACACAAAACTCAAAGACAGAGACCACACCCTTTCATGGCAAAAATAACACTAAACCAGATAAAATAAATCCTGTTTGGAAGAGTGCCCAAAATAGTGGTTTGAACTATAAATCTGTTTCATTGCAATCTGAAGTGAAGAATGGAAATGAAACTATCCAGCCTAAAAGTGCCTCTCTTCCTGTTTTTCCTTCAAGATCTAATTCTCATATACAATGGTCTGGAAAACATGGGAATAACACACATGGTATTTTCTGTGAATCATCCAGTGTTTCTACAAATATGAAACCTAAGGATCTAACTAAAGTGGTTAACCAAGCTAATGCAGCTCACTTAAATCAAGCTGAAATACCAAAGAATTCTTCTCTATCTTTTGATGACTGGAATGAACCAAAATTCTCTGATGAGATATTAGATATGTTCTGTGAATCCAGTAGTCTATGGGATGCAAATTGTGAGGATGATGAATTGCTGTATCAGGTGTGTGATGATATAGAAAAGCAGACTCAGAGCCAGGATGTTAAACAAGGAAATGAAAGAGCTAAAACTATACAAGGAACCAGTATTAATTCCAGATCAAATACTGATAACAGCTTCACAGCATCTAAACAAGGACTGCCTCATCTCTTGGCACAAAACCCAAATGCAAAACAGGATGCTTTCTCAGTACACGGTTCCTGTAGGAATTTGTCAAAGGTTCCACATGGGCTGGCCACATCGGGTCACATAGTGAACTGTAAAAATGTCTCAAGTCCTCAAACTGTGATCTCAGGTACTTCCACGGAGTGTAAATACACACTGTCTAAAAACTGTCATCCAGCTGCTTCTGAAGATACTACAAAGACTGTTGCAAGTTCTTCTGCAGTTAGTCCTGTCTCAGCTAAGCGAGAAGACCTGAGCCCCATCCTGGAATTGTTTTGCCTGGTTCCAGGTTACAATGGCACTTTTCTGTTGGGCTTTTTCTTCGTTTATTTGTTTGGTTTTGGTGCCTGTCCGCGAATGAAGGCGCTCAGTTGCTGAGCAAAGCTTCAGAGCTCCCTGGGTATGACAGTGAAGGGGATGACAGGACTGCTGGATTCGAGGTCCAGAGCGGTGAGGAAGCATTCGATGGCTGCTTCGTTTTTCCCCTGAGCTTGCAAGACCTCTCCAAGGCTGTTCCAGGCCCTGTGACTGGTGGTCTGGATCCGGATGGCATCTCTGAGCACTTTCTGGGCCAGGTCCCTCCGCTCGAGTCTGCTCAGCACCAGGCCCTGTCAACAAACAAGTGACGAGCAGTTAATGACACAAAACAGGAGAATGGAGCTCCCCAAGCCCCACCAAGCTGGGCTATGTATGAGTACAGGCACAGAAGTCCTGTAATGAGGGATCTCCACCTATTTCTGTAGAAGAGGAGCAATCAGCTGTTAAGTTCTGGGGTTTTTTTTTATTGCAATGTGTAATTTAAAAAGCAATTATGAATTAGTGCTTTTTTTTAAACGCAGAGACTGATCCAGCTCAGAAGTGCTCCTGCTGTGTGTTCCTGTGACAGCATATACTGGTGCCATACAGAGAAAAGGCTACAGGCCCTTGAAGCATCCCTGTCTCCTTGAGTGGCTTACACTGGATTCTAATCCCCAAGGAAAACATAAACAGGTTCAGTTACATCCAGTATCTAAATTAACTCTTGCACATCTGGAACATCCAGCTGAGGTCAAGTCGCCCATCTCCCACATCCTGATCATAGAGACATATCTTCCTTCTCGACAAATAGGGCTAGACGGATGCAGCTCCCTTCCACGCTTCTAGGGGCGGGCTATATGAAACAGCATGGGGCCCTCTGTCCTCCTGCACTCCAATGTAGATCCTGAAGCAGTGTGGGGGAGCAGAAGGATGGAGGAACCTTGTTTAAAAAGCTGTCCTTAGGGTAAGAAAAGACACGAGTGGGTGTAACCATCTGGAAGGAACAGGAGGAGGAGGATGAAAGAAGTGGTAGGAAGAACATGTTTTCCTATAGGGCTCGCATGGATGTGTCTGAACCCACAATGCATCTAATGAGCCAGGCTCCCTTTTAATTATACAGCAGTCAACCACACCGAGCCCAGATGGTCATGTGGGCTTCACGGGCCACAGTGCATCAGCGGCATTTTCCTGCTTCCTCCTGAAGGTGCGCGCACCGGGATGGACCTCCCACCACTTCCATCCAGCGTGGCCTGTGGAAGAAGCAGCCAACGCGTTCGTGTCGCCTGCCGAGAGCTGCATGGCCTCTGCCTGCACTCACCCGTGGAAATGGTGGCAAGCGAGATGATTGCCTGGCTTCGTGCTTCTCCTGGCACTACGTGGTATGTGGATGCATATATATATATACGTAAGGAAAAGCTTCATCTTTAATGTGTCTATTTGCCCTTAGTTGATATGAAAAGCCATAAGAAACGTGAAATCTCTCGTAATGAGAACCCAAGTGAATTTCTGACCAAAGAATGGCGATGCTTTTGGAAGCAGTAAAGGTTTTTCCTTTGTTTTGTTTTGTTTGTTTTTCCAAAAGTGCCATTAGATGCAGGGTGCATCAGCATGAGTAAGACTCTATCATGACATGACTAGCCAGTTATAGGACTCACACCTACAGGAACACATTACTTTGCCTGAGAGAAACAATGAGAAATGTCAGTTTAATGAAGTATCAGCAGTACTGTGCAAGATTTCATTGCTTTTTTCTTGCCTGTAACCTTGACCTGAATAATCAACTCAGTGTGAAATCTGATCATGTAGAGGTGCAGTGGGGATGTATTTTCTTTAGGCTTCTCTTTCCTGCTGGAGAATGGTGAGGCAATGGGGCCGGGTCTCACTGCCCCCTGTGAGCGGGCAGAGGTGGCACAGAGGCACCATGATGGCACAGGCTGGTTCCTCTGGAGGCAGCTGCAGGCACATCACGACAACCTGAGTCACACCTGACAGGGATAATGGGGCCCAGAAAGGGCAAGCAGTGTGGCCATAGCAGATCTGCTGCTGAGCCAAGAACAGACAGGAGCTATCTCAGCTCGAGTTAGTCCTCAGCCACAAAACCACTCTTCCTGTTGCGCTGACCGGGCAGAGCCGATCGTGCTCTCTGGTGGCTGGGGACCCACCGCTGTCCTCATCCTGACTCTAAGCAGCATCAAGCCTCTCGATGCTCCGGAGGGCTGCCGGCTGCAGAGGCATAGGGCCCATGGAGCCTATGCAGCTGCTGCCTGTCACCCGCTCCAAAGAGGAGGGGAATTCCCTCCCCGGCTGACATCTCGCGCCTCCCAGCAATGCTGCAGTGAAATCCACCTCATCGTAAACCGCTCGTGCAGCACAGTTCCCTTGTCTGCCCCAGCACCCTTGCTGGGCAAGGAGCAGCGCCTGGCGTGGCTTCCCCACCATGGAGCCACTCCATTTATCGTGCCGGTGCTTGAGGTCCTTTTCAGCCCTGTGAGGAGGCTGTACACAAACCCAGGTACTGTGTTCACCTGGGGAGATGCTGAAGCTGATGCCCGCCAGGAAGTACAGCACAAGTGAACATTTGCTCCTTGGTATTCAGTGCTTCCAAGCATCCTGGTTTAGCTGAAAAATAAATCTCAGAAAGGGCGATCTGAGGATCCCCACAGCTTCCTGTTGATGCTGCAATATTCTATATGAGTGAAAAGCTACGTTTATGGAGAGAAATACAGGAGGAGATATTTGCTAAAGGACGCAAAGGTTTCCTGCCTTCTCCTTGCCTACACGCACCACTGCTAGTACCAAAGGCTGCCTGGGTCCATAGCTCTTCCCAGGGGTGCTCACCATCCTGCTTCCCTCTTCTGATCAGGAACAGCCCTGTGTCTCCTCCTTGCCCACAGGCCTGGACTTCCATGTGCTGTGGGGCAGAAGACCCCGGTCCTCAGGCCTCAGCCCAAGTGGAGGTTGGGGTATTGCCAATCTGCTCTCCAACCCAGACCCTACCAACGCTCCCGAACCCCAGCACGGAGACCTACTCCTTTGCCCAGAGCAGTGACAGACGGTGTCAGCCTTCCCCGTGAAGCTTAACTGAACCGGCAGAAACACGCTGCTGTGTGTTTAAGGGACAGGTTGAACATCATTAATTCTGCGTGCAGGAAAGCTTCTTGCTTTGGGTTTCCTCTCCCCGCTCCTCCCCACCTTGCTCCTTGCAAACCACATGCGTTTTCTGAGAGCTGGAGGGGCTGCATGGTCCCCAAGCCTCACCAAGACGCAGCACGGAGCACTTCAGCTTTTTGCTTCCCTGAGGTATTTGCGCTTGAGAGCTTCTCCTTGCTACTGAATTTCTTATTTCCCCATGGAGTCTGGCTTGCTATAAACAATGCCTGCATGTTGTTGCTATGTAGGTCCAGCTGGAATCTGCCCACAGTGCAAAGGAAAAAACATTATATATAAATTCAGAAAGCCACCCACTGACAGGCAATTTGCATTTTTATCTGGAAGACTTTTATTTTATCTTAAAGATTTTTTTTTTTCTAATGAAAGTTCAGTTCCTGAGTTTCTATGGAAACTCATCCGCTTGGTGCGCATGCACAGTTTCACAGACTCAGATCTCAGGAAGATAAGCAATTAGTATAAATACAAGCAGGAATGTGATTAAGGGTTTCATCCTCTTATTCCTGAAGAGGGAAGGTGGGGCTGGGTTTTGCTGCCTTTCCTTGGTTCCTGTTTGTGTTTTTGCCAACCTAATGCAGAAACCCGTATTCAAGGTAGCCTGGCTCCTCTGCCACCTCCTGGCTAGCACTGGCACTTCTGGTTTTGCCTGCTTATTTTCCTCCCAAAGATGATGAGTACCCCTAAGTCAGGTCTTTTGTCAGTGACAGTAGAAGGAGAGTCCTCTGTGTAAGATGCTCTATTATGGGGTGGGGGAGCAGTGCTGATGGGTAATGGGCAGAGGTGACAGGAACCAGTCCAAGCTGGGGGTGTGCAGCTTGCAACCTGCCTCCTCCTTGGCCAGGCCTTGGCACTGGCAGCCCTAGAGAGGCATTGGGCTGGGGGGTTGTATGTCCCCCCCCACCAAAATGCTGCCAGTGAAGGTAGCACTTGTGAAGGTGTTCAGATAGTACCAAGGGTGGCAGGAACACCAGAGCAGGCTGCCCTGTCCTTGCCCCCCTTGGACCTCTGATACAGGGACGAAGAATGCCCATGGGGCAGGAAGGATGCCCTGCCTGCCCCTGCCAGTGAGACTTGGGCTGGCTTTTCCTAAAGCTGGCCTGGCTTGATACCACCTCCCAAGCCTTTGAAACACTTGGGGTGTCTTCTCCTGCAGCAGGCCTGGATGGACCCTTTGCTCAAGCCTGTCCCATTGCACAGCCCCATTGCCCTGAGCCCAGGCAACCCTGGGAGTGCTGCAGTGCAATCCAGCCAAGCCCACCCCAGGAGCCAAGGACCCAGGGATTGGTGAGTGCATCCCCCTTGAGCTTCACACTCATTCATTTCTGCATTTCACCTCCCTTGCTGACCCTGCTCTTTCCAAAGCTCCATCTGTTGTGGGCAATGGTACCTCCAGGAGTGGCGTGGCCATAAGCTGCCCCACCTCCAGCAGAGCTCCTTTTCCAGCTTTGGGGGCAGACCAGCCAGGAGATCAATGCCCACGAAGCCCTCACAGGTCCTGGATTGTGCTGAACCCCAGCAGAGAGCAGGAGTGCTTGGCACAGCTCTGCACCTCTCCGCTGTGCCCTGTGACCCTCCAGATGCTCCCACTCATCTGGAGCTGGCATCACCACCACTGACACCCTTCCACATCACCATCGCAGTCACAGGTCTGCCACTGACCTGGGCACCATCCTGCTGGGAGATGCTCCTGCAGCAATGCTCTGTGCCCTGCTTGCCTCAGCAAGAGACACACCAGGCTGTTCCTGGTGCTTTTAACCTGGAGCTGAGGGGTGAAACCAGCCCAGGACAGAGCCCTCTTGTGCGTCCATGCAGTGAGGTGTGGGGTGCCCCATCTCCTGCTTCTCTGCCTGGCCTGGAGGAGATTGAGCTGGAGAAAGGGAAGAGGGCAGGGCAAGCCATGAGAGGATGGGGACTGCACAAGGAAAGAGAAAACACTTGTTCTTTGGGCAGAGGGATGAGAAAAGGGCAGGAAAAGAAGCAGGAAGTGGGGGTGGGAAAGGGGCACAGCAGGGATGCAAGTCCCTGGAGAAGACATAATTTGTTGGGTGCAGGGCTTGGTGGAGGTCTCTGTGTCCACATCTTACCTGGTCCCACCATAGGATGGGCCATTAGCTGCTAGTGTACCACAGCTAAGCCCCATCC
>JAVHNF010073220.1:22008-34059 GCA_034783455.1 Micropsitta finschii
TCTTTCGTTTTTCCTCCCCATCCCTGACCCACTGTAGTCTTTCACCTGTCATTGGCAGTGTGTTGGCAGAGCACTTTTTGGGATGCAAACCTTGGGTTATTCCTGTGTTTCCAAGTGTCAGTAGAATTAGCCCTTTAGCTAGTGGCTCAAGAGATATATTTAACACAGCCTTGCTTCTACAATTTATGGTGCAAATTAATGAGGTGCAAACCAGGCTAATTTAAAAGAAACAGACTTTTATTAAGCTAACTTAATATTGGGGGTATATGAGTTAATTTTCTGCTATGCTACACATAGAAAATCTGCCCTGATTTTTTAGGTAACCAGAAAAGGGGGATCCTTTCTTCTCCAGTTTCTCAGTGGTAAAAAAGAGATGAGAACTCTTTCCTGCACTACAGAAATGTTATGAGGGGCTTACTCACTATGGTAATGGATACCAAGGGTAGCTAAGATAAATAACCTGATAGCTAGTTGCAAGAAAGTGATTGATGTTAGAATTCTACAAATATGTTGAAAGCCTAAAATACCTTTGTGATGTCTCCCCATTTCTTGAAACGCCAATTAACATTTTTCACTCAGATACCTGATGTTTACGTTGGCACATTTTTATGCTAGCATGTCTTACAAAATGGATACTTGCCTGACTGATTTTAGATGAAAGCATTCATCCCTCAACCTCGTAGTAATTCTGAAAGATAGAGAAGTTGCTTTTATAGGAAGGAAAACAATGAGTTTTGATCCTGTTAGTGGTGAGTGACAAGCCAAAAGTTTAATAAACAGACCATGAGTACCATCATTGGTAACACTATAGCACAAGTTGCAAATCACCATCAACTAAATTACTCAAAAGTCCCCAAGCTCTCTGTGGAGAAAAATAAAGTGTTACTTTGGTTTCCTGTAATCCTTCCTCAGTAAAAACACAGGATTCCCTTAGGAGAGTTAAAATCCATTACTAGGCTTCCTTATGCCTTTTTGTAACTAATTGTCTCTTCCATGAAGGGTCTTACTTCCTTGAATCACAAGCTAATGCAGACTCTCAGGGTGCAATGGGGCTGCAGAGAAGTCAGCTTTTAGATCCACCTCTTTTCAGTGTCCTCTCTTTGAGTTCCCATGCTCCACCTCTCTGTTTTCTAGGATTCCCCTGTAGGGGTGGGAGTACATGAGAGGCAGGCGGAGGCTGGAGTAGTACCGACACCTGCGGGAGAGCTGGAGTCACTGGGCTGCACAGAACGGGGCACAAACAGCCCCGGCCTCCCACATCCCACATCCCGGCTCAGTGCCCTGCTCCCCGGGACCATTCCCGGGGCTCACGGCAGGGGTTGGACTCGATGAGCTGTGAAGGTCCCTTCCAACCCAAACCATTCTGTGATGCTGAGCAAGCCCCAGCCATGTCCCCACCTCCTTCACCACCATCCCCAGCCCGACCGCACTCCTGCCAGGTCCCTGAGCACTTTCTGAAGCACCATTTATGAGTTCAGCTGCAGACCAACCTTGCAGCTACAGTTTCCAGGCTTTAACTTCATCTCAGAGCAAAGCGCGGCATAAGGACAATACTGATTAGTAGAGCTGCAGCGGTATCTCGAGGGCTGTGGGTGGAAGCCACAACTAAAGCTAGCCGTCTTCTGGAAGATCAGGCTGGAGCTCAGTAGAGGGGCATCTGCTGCAGGGAGAGATCAGGCCAAGCGCAATGTCTTGAGGCCCAGATGCAAGTTTTATTCTGCAGAGCTGACTGAAGCATCCCAGGAACTCGAGGGGTTTAAGAAATGTGTCAGGTTCTTCTCTTGGAAGGTGTTACACACACTCTAGAGCAGAGATCAGAGACGAGTCTTTCAGGAATTTATTTTGGTTTCTAAAGTTACGTAAACAGAGCCTGAATAATGCGGTAATGAGCACCTCAGGGACATGGAGAATAACTCACCACAACAGAGGAGCGCAGATGATTGGCACACACAAACAGGATATACGGATTCCCTGGAAACAGGGATAATCCACCTCCGAGAAGCAGAGCACCAGTCCTGCCGCTAATGGACTGAAATCTCTGCACTGCACAGTGGATCAGATTTGCCTCTTTGAGTGACCCCAAACACCACAGCAGGGCCGGTCTCCTGCTTGTGAGGGAAATGCGCAGTTCCCCCAGGAGAGGAAGCGGCCACTCATAGTGTCTAAGTGATGGCTTCAGTGTCACAGAACCACTTATCACCTCGTTTGCGATGGCTCCCCTCTCTCATCTGGATGCAGGAAGGAAGCCTGGCAACCGCAGAGGAAGACAGCAGGCAACCAACCTGTAAAACAGCCCTGTGGGCTCCTAACTGCTGCTCAGCAGCTGTGATCTGGATGCACAGTCAGGGATTTGCTCCATTGCTGGGCTACTCAAGCCACCAGCTAACTAGTGGATTTGCAGGGAAGATGGTTCTGCAGCAAACAGAAATGAGGAGAACAAAGTGTTTGCAATTCTTTGAACAGTGAATGAGCTGACACACTAACTTATTAATGTGAGCATCCAAAATGCTGATTCCTCCTATGGGAGCCAGTGACTAGAGGCAAAGACAAGTTCTCTCCCTCAAGCTCAGCTGCTTCAACACAAAAAAACTGAGCTAAGAGGCTGCTCTAAGGATTGCTTTTCCCCAAGGAGAGCTTGGAGCAGTTATTTTGGGATATATGAAGTGCAGGAACATTCTTGGGATTCTGCAATGAGCCTCAGAGTTGGGAAAACAGAATCTGCTAACCAGCCATGGTTTGGAAAGAGGCCCCCGATCATCTCCAAAAGCTAAACATTGCTTTACCATTGTCATTTACCACTGTTACCTATCACAGGTGAAGCTGCAAGAGGTACATGCCAGAGAGGCGTAATAGCCTTTATAACAGCACTTCTCTTAGGGTCAGATAGAGTTCGTTTTGATCACTCTCTCCTCCCAGCCCATAACCTATCTGGGACTTGCAGAGTCCCACTGCCGTCCTGATGGGCAGAAAGCAGCTGCCCTGATTACAGTCAGCGCTACCGGGGATGCTTCCTGCAACTGCAGCCTCGTGCGTGAGGAGTGTGTGATCACTTGACGGGGAATTCCAGTGGAGAGCACCGTCCCACAGAAGGCTGTGCTGATGGTCCACCAGCAAGTGCTGCGCTGCTGACGTGCCATTTCGGGGAGGAGGTGTAACTCGCTATGTCACCCTGCAGAGCAGGCTGAAAATAGGACTGCACTCACTGTGCCATGTGGCTCAGTGGTATGTCAGGACATGTATTTTTAGGGAATTCCTCCTTTGGGCAGAAAGGGTGAAGTGCTTGGCCTGGTCTGCAGTCTGCTGGCTTTGCCCACATCTTTCGTGCTAGAGGGTGGGAGCATGTTAGCCACCGGTCTGCAGATGCCCATAGTGACTGTGTACAGTGCAAATCCTAGTTACCTGTTCACTGCCGTGGTTGTGGAAGGGTAAAAGACAGCTGGTCTGCTGCTGTGCTTTTCTTTCAGTGCATGCGTGCTTGTTCTCTGGTGCTGGTGCTTTTTAGAAAGGGAACTGGCCTCCAACAGAGGAGGGATGGAGAAATTAATTCAGGAAGATCAATGTCTTGGGAAGAATATGGTCTCTGGGGAGCAGCAATAAAAGTGTACCTTGCAGAATGAATGTGAGGGGAATAGGGAACTCAGAGAAGATAGCTCATGCAGAGAAGAAAGACAGAAAGAAGGAAAACCAGACAGTAAGTAGGGAATTTAAATAAGCTTCTGGAAAGGCAAAAAGGAGTCTGACTAGGTGAGGTACTTCTTGTGTGCACCATAATGAAAGAATGCCATGCATCTCCATGCCTGGCCGGCTGCGGACGCATAGACAGTGCTGTGACTGGTCTGACCCCAGGAGAAGGACGAGGTAAGGCAGTGCTGGACTCAGAATCAAATTCTTCTCTGGCAGACACTTGCTGGCTTCCTCTTTCCCCCAGAACATCATTCCGATCAGGCAGCATGTGTTCAGCCCCAGCATCTGGGTTCTGGTTTTCTGGCAGCTGCACAAAATCTCTGCTATTAAATCCCACCTGCCAGTCTCATGTCTGCTCCCACAGACCTCTGCCTGTTAGCAAATGCTTCAAAACCCCGCTGCCAGGCACAGCACATCATTCTGCCATCCTGCCTCGGGCAAAACCGCTTGCGCAAGGACTCCTTTTAACTTCAGTGGGCTGCAGGAGGGAAGGCTGGAGGAGAGGCCTCTGGATAACAGGCAGAAATGCTAATTTAGGTCATGGCTTGCACCGCATTCTTTTCAGCACTAATGTAAACCAGCCATTTTTCCCCTGAATTATTTGAATAATGCTATTTTGTCCATGACATTTTAAGAAGGTTTCTTTTGAAACTCCATGCTGTAGCTGTGCAGCAAAAGAATTTGTGAACTTTGTTCATCAATTTGTGCTTACGTGAAGTCATTTTTCACTTCTCTGCAAATTATTCCTTTCCCTTCTATTGCTTCTTAGCAGTCCCGGGTAAGCAATGCCACCAATATGACATGTGCACAGTGCATCTCGCTATATTGCTGGAATAGCATTAGTAAACCAAATGCTGAAATACAGCTTGCTCATCTATGATGGATAAGAGATATATCCATACAAATAACTGCAATGTTTAATTCTGTATGGGGAGAAAGGACTCAAACTTCCACATTAACCTAGGCAATAAGGCTGCCCTTTTGGTGCAAGGACGGTATCTCTTGGAGATGGTCTAAGCTACTTGATTATGGTATCCCTAAAACTGCAAACAAAAGAGACAATCAGTGCTTTTTTGCTGTGGACATCTGTCAGCAGAGAAGCAACTGCTAATTGTCATGTAATAACTACATAATGTCATGTAATAAGCAGACGCTTCCATAGCAGTCATCTTTCTGGAAGTCAAGCATGACAAAAACTGTTACTTGTCCAAGCACCAAGATCTGGCTGCATTTCTGAAACTGTTTAAAAGGCGATATGATGCTCTTCTGTAGACGGATACTTGAGACCAAAACATTTAGCCAAAATATAGCAGTCAGTGATCGTTTTTGTTGGCATATGATTAAGGTATTTAGCTTTATACTCTAATACTTGCATTTTAATTTTGGAACTGTATGTATGCACTGAGGAAAGGTGCTGATACTCTCACATAAATACAAGCACATGGGATTTGTAGAGAACTGGCTTGGCAGCAGAAATACCTTGTTGCATTTCACCATTCAGAGGTGTCCTTGCTCCTACAGCAGCACCGTAGGAGCTGTCAGGTTGGCAGGTACATGGCTCTACATGAGCTCTGAACAATGTTAAAGCAGTACAGTGCTGCCTAAAGCCATGTGCGAGGAGGAATAGCTAATTCTCTTTTTATGAAAGGATTGACTCTAGGCAGCCTGCCATCTACTGAAACCGTACATGTGATTTCCTAAGGCATCTGCATACCTCCTTTGCAGTCACAGGCTAATCAGCCCATCACTTAATTGAGGAGAATGGAAAAATAGTTGCAGCCTCTCCAGAGACAACATATAAAGAGATGACTTCTAATGACTAGGAACCTGACTCAGCTTTGAACCAACCAAAACTTCTGTACTCTCTTCTTTAGATGGCACCAGGGCTGCCTGCACTACAGACCAGTTATTCTGCTGATTACATTGTCTGGCAGTACTCTAATGATGGATACTGTATTTGGAGGAGGGGAAAAAACGAATTTTCTTGAGAACTGCCAGAGGAAAAATACCGGATCATCAGGAAAGAGGATAAAAACAGCCTCTGATGATTTTCAGTAAACAGCGAAAAAACCCTCAACTGCCTCAACATAATGAACTGGGTAACTGCTGCAGTCTCACAGAGACATACACATAAGACACAGTTCAGTGCTGCCCACAGACATAGGCAAAAAAAAAAGAAGTTAAAATTAAACCACAAACATTATGAGTCTTTTCGATCCATATGGAGTGAAGAGGGTATTTACAGAGCAGTACAACCCCTAGCATTGCACCCATTCCCAAGTCTAGCAAAGCCCTTTCACATCAGTGAGGCTGGGCTGCCTTTGTGCTAGCAGGAACGGCCATGGGTACGGTTAAATGAACCAGCCTGCATATGTGAGATGCCAAGGAAGGCAGCAACGTGGAGAAGACCCACGTATGACGTGAATCCTGTGCTCCTGTGCCTGGGGAGCAGTGGAGACAGCCAGGGAAGGAGATGCACACCTTCGGCTGTACGTGTATCAAAGCCTCACCAAAACACAGGCTCCAGCAGCATTCCCTGACAGGGGTGATCTTGTAAAACATTTACACTTCCAGCAGGATGTTTCTAATTAAACTCAATTGGTTTGCACACCTGCTGGGAGTGACTGCTCTGCACCTCGTCTCCCCCTCCTCCTCCTGGAGCACAAAGAAGATGTGACAGCCTATGCTACCACATAGCACTGTGTTCCTTTTGTGCACTGACACTAATGGAGGAAATGGATGGCAACAGCGTGCTCTGCGTTTGCTGCTGTTCTAGGACGCGCTTCCTTTTCTTCTCTTTTTTTGTTCCTTTCTCCAGAACATGAGTGCTCGGGTTTTACAGCCCTTTTTTCAAGAGTGGGGGACTGACAGGGCTTTGTGTAGTTTCCAGACTGTAGGGCATCACGATCGATGCTGATAATGAACCCTTCAGGACAGAGGAAAGTACCCGTACAGATCCTGAGTATGATGGATGGGGAAAGGATGGGACTGAAGCATGCTATGGTTAGTACTGCAAGGCAGAACAGCCAGCTGTCCCCTACTAAACGCTGCTTAGCTTGTCTTAAAAGCATGTTTTAAGAAGGGGGTTTTACTGATACTGTGTTATCTTGTCTGAGGTATTTATGGGTTTGCCCAGAAAGGTCTCAGACAACCAAACCTTCAGAGAAAGCTGCTGAATTGTGTGGATGGCCAGCATGACTTCTGGTTTGTGACTGCTGTCCTAGGCTCCCTTTCTGCATCTTTAGGGAGCCAGCACTTGTCAATGAGATGTAAGTCATGCCTCAAAAGAATGCTTGAATGTATTTGCCTTGTCGTAGTGCGGCGTGGCCCCGCTGTGCAATGAGAAAAATGCATTCTCTGTGCTGCGGCAGCAGGTCAGCATCCCAAATGTTCTCCCCTCCGACGAGCTCACTGGGTCAGAATAATTCTGTTTTGGATTGTACAGGACAGTCTCCCGGGTAACACGCTTCACGGCAAATGCTCGGGGGGAACACGCCCTTGAATGCAAGGCAGTCAATGAGATTTATAATTACTGTGTTTTATAACCCTGCTCATTGAGGCAGGGGAGGATACTGCTGAGGAGATCTCAAACAAGAGGAACTATACATTTGCAGCTACATAAATAGCAGTCGATATGATTTGAAACCTGGGTGGCAGAAAACACTCTTTTTGTCCACTCTGCTGTCCGGTGTAACACAAACAATGCATGGACTGGGTTTAAACCAAGCAGGGCATAAACCGGAGACTTCAGCTCCCCTCTCCCGGAGAAGGGGATGTGGAATCCACTCTGTACCACCAAAATCTTCTGATTGCATTAAGCAAGGTCCTGGCTGAAGGCCAGATCCCAGCTGTCCTTGTAGTGATAATGACTGCGCTCCCTCGGGGTGCTGAGCATGGGCAGAATCCAGCTGCATTTGCACACGCGTATATTGAGAGAACGCGGCGGTGTTAATGCTTGTGGGATGACAACCCGAACCTATGGGTGTCTCATCAACAGCCAGCTCCAAGCAGAGTGCGTTTGATTTGCAAAAGAGCCCAGAGGTTAAAAAAAAAAACCCAGCATCTCCTGGTACAGTTTATCTGATGCTTTGTTTTTGAGTGTCCTTGATGCATAACAGCATGCTATCATCTCTAAAGATTAAAAACAATCCCTTCTTATTGCTCCGCTGGGTATTTTCAAAGAAATTCATGCACGGATGAAAACAAATAAATACAGTGCCCAATGGCTCTGCAGAGATTCTTGGCCTCTAGTTTCAGGTAGTCTAGAGACGATTTTAAACAAACATGGACCTCTTAAATCCTTGGCTACAGCTCCAGTGAGGACGTGTTGGAAAGACTTCAGTAGCTTCAATGGGGTGAGGCTGGTAGAGGATTTTCATCATCTCCATTTTGTGATTTTTAGGGTACAGATTATCTAAGATCTGGAGTTTACCATGTGCACTACTGGCTTTTCGCTATTTTTTAAACTGGAGCTTCCAGTTAAATAACAACACCTTTGTTCAGGCTTGGTTTAAACACAAATTCAAAGTACCGAGGTTGGTTTTCATGCTGCTAAGGTCTGGGGTTTTTGATGGACTAAAGCACAAGTGGAAAAAGCCACCCTCCAATCATCAGTGCAGGACTGGGGCCCAAAATGACAGAATTAAATACAGCATAATCTGAGAGAGCCTCAGGCACTGATGAAGGAACAGTTCAGCTCGCTTCACTTAACATGTCTTTTGCTTTTACCCACTTGGCTTTATTGTTCAGAGGATCTGGCCCAGCACAAGAACGAAATCCCTCCCCCAGCCCTAGTTCTGCTTCCAGCCTTTGCTGCTGGCTAGCTCTGATGGACAGCTGCAGGAGTTCCTTACCAAGACATCTCCGTGACCCTGCTGCACTTAGAAGAAGCCTGAAAACAGGCTTTTTCTTCACTCCTGCTTAGGCACTGGCTTTTGCTCAGGCTGAAAACCACTTTGCAAACGTATACCTGAGGGTCTGGTTTTTTAAGGGCTGGGCAAACTCATTCACAACATCACTTGCGAGGGAAAATAACTCCAGAGAGAACTAGCACAAGATGTAAATATTGATTTAGGGGGGCTGGTGGTAAGGAGGATAACAGAGATAATGTCGGATACAAAACCATGCTCTGTGGCTGATAAACAGCCCCACCACAATGCAATGTATGGCAACCCGTAGGAAGGGAAGGAAGCCACAGCAGGTCACATTCAGAATGTACCTGCTGCACGGTTTCATCCTATTTTTAAAGGATCTCTCTTTCATTTTAAAGTTAACTTTATACCTGCTATGCACTGCCCACTTGCTTTACTGTAGTGGAAGTTTGTTTGCTCTTCAGTCTGTATGCTGGCCGGGCGTTGAAACTGCCCTCAAGGTTTTAGACAGCAACAGCCAAAAAAGTCCTCCCTCACTCTCTTTAAGGAATTAAACTTATTTTGGCTGCTTATCAAATACTTTGTCCTTGTTAACCTTGGCCTTTCCCTATCCTTTGTCGTGGGGCCAGGGCTGCTGACCACAACTACCATTATTCAGTTACCTCTAGTATAAGAGCACTAGCAGCAGCACTGCAGTATTGCAGGATATGCTGTCACAGATACCTAAAAGCCATCATAATTCCTTTTAATTTGAAAGGTTTCACCTTTCACCATCAGCTCCGTGGTATCTGAGCAAGGAAAAGTCTTTGCTAAAGGCACCTTTCTTCTAATGGGAGATGCAGAGAAGCAGTCCCTCTGGTTCTTCTCAAACTGTGACAACTGACCACTGAGATGGAAAAAGTTTGCAAGTCGTCTAGTTCAAAGCATGCAAAACTAGCAGGGCTGCACTTCCAACAAGGCTGCTTTTCTGCCCCTGTTTGATGCCAGCTTGTGAGGGTGAAATTGAGTAGTGCAAGAGTATCAAGATTTAATCCATTTACAGAACTTCAGTTGTATGAAGTTGATTTGAAAGGGTTTGTGCTACATGGATGTATCATGACTTGTCATCGCTGCCTGCATTGACTCTACATTATGTGAGCATTCTTATTGCAGCGACTAGCTACATTGATAAAATCACTTAGTACAGCTGACCAAGGTAAAAATAGATTTACAAAAGGCAGGCTGCCTTTTGGCTCAAAGGTCTCACATATAAGCCATTTTTACTTTGTGATGCTGCTATTTTCGATGCTGCTATTTTGTATGTGCTGGTTTGGGAGAGCTGATATTAAACAATGTGTTATTTCCAAACCATTTCCTTTGATTGTTCTTCATTCACTATTCAAAGTAAGAGATTAGTTAAAAATGGTGTATGCTTCTAGTCTGATCTGCTGTTGTCAGCCACCAACTAATAGAGAACTTCTCAGAGAATGCAAAATCGATGAGCTGAGAAAGCCTTCTGCAGAAATGTGAAATGAACACTTATCTCAAATACTTGCACAACCATTTATCGTAAGTGAAAAGCAGTTCTGAGCTTTCAAGATTGCTTGTTTGACCTATTTGTGGTATTCTAGGAGCAACAGCAAGGAATCCTGAAGTGAGGGTTTCTGCTCCTGAAGCCTGCAAATCCCAAGGGCCCGTGGGTTTTATTTACTTTTCTTGCTCTCAAGGCAAGACACTTTTCAGGCAAACAGGATAGCAAATGGTCCATGGACCTGGTGCTGAAGATACTGCAGGCAATTTTGCTCTTAATACGCATGAAATGTGTGCAGAATCTCTTACTCTCACTGCAGTCACAGGGAGGACTGTTATCGACTGTACTGCAGAAGCCTGTCCTGAACTGTGCTCACATATATAATCTCAGTTTGGGAAAGACCTAATGCTATGGGGTCTGGCTGTATGTTAACAAGTCTATAAGCTCACCTACAACATCAAGCTTTGAGCCCACAAGGGCTCAAAGGATTGTTAGAAATGCTTTAATGTGGTATTTGTTTAATTTTTCCTAGCTTCATTTGTCTGTATTAGTCACTTCTGTGCTCTGCCGAGCAAGTGACAGCCTCAGAGAGAAAACACCACTTCTTGCCAACCTGGCACAAAATCCACTACAACTAGAAGTTCAGAAACTCTATAGACTTTTAGATGTGAGGGAATAATACTGCTCTCTTATTAAAAACGATACAATCCCGTAAAAGTGCCAAACCTGCTTGCCATTAAGTGCTTTGGGAAACACTGCCCATGGGAGTATTTACATAAGGATGAAGCTAAACTTTCTCCTTGTTCAAGAAAATAATCACAAGCTCAGAGCTGCCTAAGAATTTATTTTAAATGTAACTAATAGTTCATCCTTCACTACCAATTAGGTTGGCAGGGGCTGGTATGTTATGTGCAAATGTGCTGAAAGAGTGATGCAAGGAAGGAGAGGCAGTGGGGTAGCCTGGTATGTTAGGAAGTGTTTTGATTGCATAGAGCTTAACAGTGGTGACAATAGGGTTGAGTGTTTATGGGTGAGAATCAGGGGGAAGGCCAACAAGTCAGGTATCATGGTGCTAGTCTGTTACAGACCACCCAACCAGGGCGAAAAGGAAGACGAAATATTCCATAAGCAGCTAAGAGAAGGCTAGACAGTCATAGAATCATAGAATATCAGGCTGAAAGGGACCTCAAGGATCATGTGGTCCAACCTTTCTTGGCAAAACATGACCTAGAACAGATGTCCCAGCCCATCAGAATCTTAAAAGTGTCCAGTGTTGGGGAGTCCATCTAGATTATCCCAATGGCTGATCGTTCCCATTGTGAAAAATCTTCCTCTAGTGTCCAATTAGAATCTCCCCAGGAGTAACTTGCACTCATTAACCCTTCTCCATTGCTAGCCCATGTTCTTCTGGGTGACTTCAGCTTACAGACATGGGCTTAGAGCCAAAGCATGGACGGTGGATTCCCTGTGGGTCTCTGTGTTGTGTTTGCATGGTAAGGTTTTGGTAGCAGACGGGCTGCAGGGGCAGCCAATGTCAACCTACCACGTTCTCTGTTTTGAGTATCCAGCATCCTTCCCTACTCACTCCAGGATCACTAACTGCTTACAACCAAGGCCTCACTCTTTCAACAGATTAGACTCCTCCTGCCCCAGCCTGGTTAGTTCTGCAAGGAAAGTCCTCTCTAGGATATGGGTCTTTATTTTCTTACTCCACCCTACCCTGGGGCACAGCTCACTTACCAGACAGGGCTGGGGACCTGTCCCATTTCCAAAGCACCAGACCCGAACCAGAACAGATTGCTCAGCGCGCACAGGGGATGCTCCTTCCATCTAGGGCTTCATAACCAAATTTGAGCCTGCTAAAACCAACTGACACCATGCTTCTTGTAAATCTGAGGTACACAAATGTGTGTGTACACACAGACACATACATTTACTTCCCTGCTGTAGGCCACAGAGAATGCCAGAATCATTCCAGCAGCTTGG
>JAVHNF010073222.1:0-12844 GCA_034783455.1 Micropsitta finschii
ATAGAGAAAGCGGCAGAAGCACCACCTGGCTTTTTGCAGCAAAGAAACAAGGTCAAGGACTTAGCTCATCCCATCTGTGGTATTTTTACACTGCAATTTATATTACAGTGGGAACAAGAGGCCTTGTCAGGAATTAGGATCCCCACTGTCCAGGAAAAATGCAAGAGGAGAGGCAGCACGTACCTCAGAGACATGGTGCTACAGCTCCCCAGTGTTCTTCAGTGAGGGCCACTCAGTCAATGGGGTATTAGGGGGACAATGGACCTCGGATGGACCTGGCACTGCAGCCACATGCAAAGACCTCACAGCTCTTCTAAGGAGCAACCAGTGTGGTTTACTAGACGAGGGCTAGGGGGGAAGAAAGATGCAGATGTATGAGGGGTCCAGCCCACTGGGTAGGAAACAAGATCCATGGCTCACTGTGCTGGGATTTTACAGGAATTCACTCCCTTTTCCCCAGATACCTTTGTACTTCACTGAAAGTATCATAACACTAGCCTAAAGCTTTTTGGATGCTATAAGCATCCTCCTGCATGAATTATGTTGTCAATAAAAAAACAATTTCCATTCCCAGTTACATCAATATCAGTCTTCAAATGACGATTTCGGCTTTGCATCAGTGCCTTTGACAGGCACAAACCCCTTGGGTCCAGTTTGGCTGCAGCTCACACATTTTCAGTGGAGCAGCACTGGGAACATGGATTTCCTCCCACCCTTCAGTCTCCTAAAACCTCAGGTAGTTTGGGGAAATTGGTGCTGGAGATGCAAAGAGCAGAGTTTGCAGCAGGAGAGGAGAGCAGTGCCCTGCAGCATCCCTGTGCTAGCTGTCCTTGAGAGGAGGGCCACTCTCCTCTCCTGCTCTAAGGAAGCTTTTCCCTCAGTGGGGACCCAAGTATTCTCCTTGGATATAGAATTTAGGCTCCTTAATGGAAATAGAATTACATCCTGAATAGAAAAAGAAGTTGGGTAAGTAAAGGCAAAGATCTTAATTACAAATACAATGAAGGAAGATCTTGCATTATGGTTTTCCTAGGCTGAAGCCTGATCTGCCTGGGATGGACTGTTAGAGAGATGTGTGTTACTAATGCGGTATTTGATTTAGGAAGCTTACCAAAGCCAAACTCCTTCAAAAAGGAAACAGAGTTTTGCCTGGGAAAAGGGTGTTGAACTGGCCCCAGAAACTCAGAATATTTCTGATGGGAAGATAAAAATAAAAAGGGAAAGAGAAAGAAAATGAAAAAGGAGAACCCCCCCTGGATTTAGTGTATAGTTGTTAACAAGGTATCCCACAGGTAGGACACGATTTATTGAAAACTAAAGAAACTGTCCTGGTTTTGCTAGAATGGAGCTTTTTGTTCTACTCGGGGCACTTTATATGAAACAGATGCACAGTCGATAAATCAGGCTGTCCTGCAGGAAGATAGGCTGCATTTTCTGTATAAATTATCATGCTCTTTGCAGGTAAATGCTATGGATGAAAATGGGGGTATTCTTGCTTTTTAAAAACATCAGTTACTATTGTTGGAGGAAATAAATCCTTTGGCCCATAGGATGTAGCAGTGGAGGGAACAGTCAAGGCAAATCTCCCTACAGAAATCACTTCCAGAGTTAGAATTCGATTCAAAGATGAGACAATGGGAGTACCAGAAATTTATTCTCGGCAGGACATTCTGCTTTCTCAAGTTTCCCTTGGCTTTTGTCAAATGGCTGCCCCCCAAAAAAGCAAACACATTCCAATACTGCTTTGAGCTGATAGGAGCCACAAGCCCATTTGCAAACTCTTCTTTTTGTTATTGGCAAGGGCATTAAATAGCACCCAGGCAGTGATTTCCAGTGATGCTGTGAGGAGACGTAGCAGAGAAAGCTTCAGGACTCAGCAGGCAAAGGAGGAATCATCTTTGCTTGAGAACTGGTAAAATATGCATACAAAAAGCTGTAATATGGGTGGCACTTAGCCAGGATTTAGAATGCCAAAGGATATTACTGTTTTTCAGTAAAACTCATGAGGAGTGATGCCACGGGAGAGGATTTACAGGAGTTTGGTTCTTATAAAGAAGTAAGATACAAAGAAGTTCGCTGACTGTTGGTCCTGTGCAGTTGTAGTTTTAAATGCAGCATTCCCTTGCCTTGCTGTCAGTGACTTTAAATGGCTTACTGAAAATGGGTGTTGTTTTATTGAGAATGTCAACTACCTAAGCTGAGGCTCAGGCAAAGTCAGCGTTTTCCTGCATGGAGGCCCTAAGGAATTCTCTGAATGGAGCAGAGCTGAGGGCGCATCCCCCCTTTGCGCTATCCCGGCTCTTTCCTTTCTTTTCTTCGTTTAAACTGCATAAGCTGCAGATAAAACTATATAAATAGTCATTCTATATATAGTCCTGGGATAAAACTGCAGTTCATTTATGACAGCTGACAGATCTAAAATGGGCAATGTAAGGGCACTACAAAATGATTAAACCTAAAGTTCTCTTCCCCCCTGGCTACAAGGCTGCATTAACATTACATTACCCACTGAATAATGCAATCTGCTGCAGTTTTCTGCCAGTTCAAAAATACAGCCAAAATAGCCCTTTGCCTTCAATTTACAGATTGTGTCTCAAAAGCCATCTTCCTTGTGGCAGATACAGCTTCTGCTCACTTCTGCTTGCTCGGAGTCAATAAAATATGAATCCTGTGGAGTTAAAGTTGGTTGGAAGCATATTCTTGGGTTTAAGCCATATAAATGGCATGTACGCCAGGCTTAGGCCCCTGCCTGTGGGATTTCAGAGGTATCAGACTACACATCCCTGGGGTTGAGACTGGAATCAATACCGGGTACTTGTGAGAGATGTAATGGATTCAATCTGACCAAAACTTTAATTACATTTTTCATTATGATACTGACTTTTTTATGTCTGGATCTCCTTGTGCTTAGAAAGAATATTTCAGAGCATTATATAAAGGGTTGTTGAATATTCCCATCAATTTGCTTCTTAAGCCACGCTGCCTTTATGATTTATTGTCATAACGTGATTTCAGGACTCAGCTGCTTCCTTGCTGCTTCTCATTGTGGCATGACATGAATGACAAGATGTGAAGCAAGTAAGTATGATGAAGAAAAAGGAGCCTGGCAGAGAAACGTAGGGCTTTCAATTTGTTTTCTCCCAGCATAAACAATTTTCTCTGTCCAGGGAACAGCAAACTTGTATTTAGGAAGCAGATTTTGAGGGCCAGGGAAAGGGGAATGGTAACTTTGGTCCTGCCATTGCACATATGAAAAGATGCTTCATCCTTTTGCAGGTCAAATTCTGCTTTATGGCACTGACACCACTTAATACCCCATGGTCCCCTTCAGCTCAAGAGGATAGTTAATGAGAGCCACATTAAAAATGCAGCAACTTTCATCCTTCCTTGCCTGAGACCCTCGGGATTTAGCCAGGACTTGCCCAGGGCATACATTTCATCCAGCCTCCCAGAGAAGGAACCTGAGCAATAACTCCAAGGGGAATCCTCTTAAAATAGGTTGTGTTCAGATCCTGTAACTAATACCTATTTGTTCAGAAAACTCAAAGCCATGACTGTAATGAAAGGCAGCTATCAGGCTTTCTTTTTAAGCATCCTTAGTTCAGAAGGAATAGAAACAGTATCATCCCATTACACGGGGAGTCTATTTTCTCTGAGAAGGAGAGGAAAAGTCACTTTTCTCTCAAAAAGTACCATTCTGTCAATATTGCTCCTGCTCACAAAGAGGAGCTGTCAGACAATTCAAGCTAAAATTGGCATCCGACTAAAGTCTCAGTATCAGGACTTGAATGGAACCGAGCTGGAAGCACTCACGGTATTGCACTTTCACCCAAAGTTTTCCAACTGCCGGTTTGATCCGCGTGGCATCGATCGCTGCTGTCTCTGAGAGGCTTGATGGCTTTTTCCGCTGCAGCAGCACACATAGAAATGAAGAGCAAATGAAGAGCAGGGAGGCTTCAGGGCACCCCAAATCTCCCTCCCCAAGCAGTTGGTGCCTGCAGGGTGTGAGCTGGGACTCAGGCCCTCCGTAGAGCACCTCCATCCCATCCATTAGCACCCCACAGAGAGGGAACAGAGGTGTCTGAATTACCTAAATGAAGCAGCTGCCCTGGAAGAGAGGGATTCAGGAGAGGATTTTTCCTTCTGTTTGGAGTTACCTAACTTTGAGGAGGAATTGAGGAAGTTTTTCTATATTGGGTCTTAATTAAAAATCTCCATTGAAAACTGTGTAGTTGTGCTGCCTTGAGGTGCTGTCAGCAGCAAACTACGTTCAGGGCATAGCGTGTACCCCAAATTCCTGCCAAACCAATGTCTCCCATTTATCTCCTTGCTGCTGGTGGCTAGGGGTTTGTTCCTTGGTAGCTGCACGCTCTATATGGCATTTGTCCATATGGATGCTGATCCCAATGTGATCAAACCAGGAGTGAAATGTAACCCTCCTCTATCCCTGCCACATTCAGACTTCTCCAGGATGCTACTCTTCCCTTTGCCATCTCCAGGATCTCTCCAAGGATCACTGCTCCACTTCCATGCTGCTGCTGCTTTCATGGGTCCCTTTGCTTTCCCCATCCTGCTGTAGTCCCTCATGGGTGATGGTGCCTGGGGATGTGCAGTCACATAAAGCATACCAGGATCATCAGCATCCTGCAGCCCCTTTGGGGACACACATTTCTTTTGACATCTGCTCTGTCTTGGGCTCACGAAACTCAGCAGCTGCATAGGGGCAGAGCTGATTAAGCTGTGAACCCCCCTTCCACAAATCCCCTATTTGTAATAAGCAATTTGTTTGCTAGCACCTCGGTGTGTTATTGCTATCATTAACACTGGTATATAAAACCAACTGTTTGTTTAGCAAGTACAAGTAACAGCTTTAGGATTCAAATAAGTCCTCAGGTTTTCCCTACTCATGGCCAGGCTGTGTGCTGCGGGAACACCCCACTTTGCATAGATCTGGGCAGGGCTGCGAATGTGTTGTCACACATTGATGCTATTCTTTCTCCATGTGGTTTGTTGCTGCTTTTTTTGTACTTGCAAATAGAAAGGAAGTCGTACAGTGACTGAGAGAGCTTTTAAAGACAGAGGAAACAAGATTTGATAGCCCCATTCAAATAATTTCCCCATCAGAATCCTGTTTTCTGCCTCAGACAAAGTCCATATCCAATACATCAGATGCAGGTGAAATCCCACAGGATCGAGGACAGTTGTGTAATAGCATGTGCATTGGAAAGGGAAGAAAATTCCTTCCAGAACTTTGCCAACACTGCTTATACTCAGAGCACCACGTCCGAGTACCCTGTGTTTCAGTGAACCGGCTGCAGTTCAAGATGCTCAAAGACACGGCACCAGGCCCCTTCTAAATATGACTTTGAGAAAAGATATACATTAAATCTATCAGGACAAAATAAGCAGTGATAGTTATGTCAGTTCTTTAATCCAGCTACAGTAACTGACTCAAGAAAAGCTTCCTTTAAATCCCACTGCCTTGCTGCAGGCAGTAGTGAGCTCTCTGATCAGGAGAGTGGGACAGACTAATACAATTGACCAGGCACAGTGTTGGTGTTAATGCAAATTAATGTGAATAAACATAAAACATAGGTTTGTGTTGGATGGGTGAGAAAGCATGTTTAAAGAATAGGATTTGTAGACATCTGTCTGAAGGACTGCATTTAAGTGTGTGATAAGCCATCTAATAGAGCTTACAGCAGCAGGATCATTTGCTTCACTATTGCAGAAATGGGGAGAAATGAGTCAAATCCAAATTTCGCTTCATCTTCCCTCAAATAATATAAAAGAAATCCAATTTGCTCAGCTATGGCAAATAACCCAGTGCTCTGTCCCTTCTGTGTGCTGGGACTGTAGGAACACGCTTTCAAGGTGGGCTCCCATTACAGACTCCTCTCTCCCCAGCCTGCTGTTGCTCTAATTGCCCAGACCAGCTCTGCACCAATGAACCTTGGTCCCTGGGGGGGCTGCCCATGCAGCGTAGAAACACTTAAGAGCATCTTCTGCCTCCTGGAGGACCTTATACACTGAAGCCTGCTCAGTGGCTTAATGCAGTGATACTACACTACCTGGAAAATTAATATGCCAGCATGTGTGCCCAGTGAGGAGTCCCTTAATGGAGACTTCTTTCCTTTAGCATGGTAATAATGTTAAGCATAATCTGACATACAGCTGCAGAAAAGGTCTCTGAGAAAGCTTAAAAGCACAAGTGCTGGAAAAAAAACTCAAACACTTTCAGTATGACTGCCTGGTGATTCTTTTATCTGAGGATAGTGGTGTGTTTGTTGTACCATATTCTAGGAAATCACATCTCTCCTGAGCTTTCATGCAGTGTAAGGAGCCTGTCCACTCTCCTCCTGCCTTTTACTATATTTGTATTGACTATAATAAGACTACCTGGTGGACAGCTTCACTGGGCTGAACTTTTAAAGAGGTTCTCTGAAGATAAGAAGAATGGCTGGTAAGAGATATAGGACTTGCTCAAACCCAGACAACCACTGAAACAGCACTATAAAGCTAATCAATTTAGTAGAAAGCAGAAATCCATCAATGCTAGCACTACCCAGGCAGCCTGGCATGGATTAAGGGCTCAATTCCCCCCGCCTCACATCCAAGCAGTTGGTAGTGTTTTGCACCTCGCTGTCTTTGAACTTTGCTCTCACACAAATAACTACACAAGGGGTCTGGTGGTGAAGCATCCTCGTATCGACTGAAGATTCTGGCTTTCGGGCTGCAATCTGTTTTCTTCCCCTGCAAAGGCAGGCGTGCTGCATTGGTGTCTGAAGGGTGAGGCTGGAGAGGTACAGCAAAAGAACTTGGAAAAGCATTTAACTGTGTTGAACTGCTCTATACTAGGTGCACAACAACAGATGCTGTGTGTACCCCTGGACATGCCTGTGCAAACCTCTTTATCTGCAGGGTTGTGTGGCTTAGCAAAATGTATTACCTGCAATAGTGTGTCTCATATACACAACTGCCTTTCTGGATGTATTTTGAAAGGTTTAATGATGTGTGGCTGAAACCTAATGCTATCTTCCTAATGGAATGCAATGGAAGGAGAGCTCATGCACATTAAGACATCTTATCTGTATTGGCAATTAATAACATAGGAATTAAAGCAAAGTATAAAGCCTAAGAGTTTCAGCTAAAGCCACAGGATACGAGCCTGTGATTGCAATCCAGGTTTCCATAACGCTTCGCTGTAGTGAAATCCAGATGTCAGGGGAACTCCAGCTATTAGATGTTCATTTCTTTTAGACTGTGGGCTTCTCGGTGCTTTCTGAGTCCCTCAGCTGTCCTGAAGTTCATATATTCATGTAATTATAGTGCTATAGATTTTTCTCTCAAGTCTATGAACCTGTTTTAAATTAAAGTAGCCAAGGGCCAGTTGCTTGAGTTACCAAATGTTACGGTGAAGACTTGTCTGGACACATCATAAGCATGTATTTGTTCCAGGACCCTAAACTCAGTGGTTCACCTATACTGAGACTCAGATCTTCATGGAGCATCCAAATCAAGTTTACTAATGCTTATAGTCAATTTGACAGTCAGTTAAACTGCTATCACCAATGCTTTCCTGTAAAGAAATACACAGCTTTAGATGACAAGTGACAAAAGACTGTACCTTCTCCAAGGAATTAGATAGAAAAGTCTCAGACTAACTTGGCTGGTTATTGTAAATTGTCTTTGAGTAAAAAAAAAGTCGGTAGAGAATCTGGATTGGATTTGATTATCCAACCTGCCAGAAAGGAAGAATATTGAAACTGCTGCTTTTTGATTTTGCAGAATTACTTTGGCTGATCCCCCTTTTCATTCTGTAGGGAATAAAACCCCCAAACAACAAAAACAACAAAGGCCAAAAGTAATTTAGTCTCACTGCTTCCTTTTTAAACATAAGAGATCTTCCCCTGATAACCCTTGGCATACTGCTCTTACATGATCGTGAAAAGAAAGACTTAGGGCTTTTAGGAAAGTTAAACCCCTTCCGCTGCTCTCCAATACAGTGATAAATTGCTTTTCAATAAGTTCACAGCATGACTTCACTAGGCAGGAATATTATTTGCATTCTTCCATAAAGAACTCTAAATTAAAATCATTAGCTACCTTACATCATTGAAGACACAAAGAAATCGCTATATGATTAGAAGTGGGTCAGAGGCAAGTGACTATAAAGTTGAAATATAAATGAGTGATTTCAGGAGACTGTCTTCATCTCACCATGTCTTGTTGTATGTATTTCACCCTCCCTTGAGTTTTAATGAAAGTACCACACTGTCAGCACTTAGTAAATATTAATATAATAATATATGCCATAATTACTTTCCAGACGTTACTAACATGTTCCAATCTGCATAGAGCTTGACTCTCAAATTACACCAAAGCCTTAAAGAGGAGGAAAATGGTTTCCTGTTCCTACACCATTTACAAGAGGGACCAGGTTAGCAAAAGGTTTTGTACCAATGTGGGTCCTTGTCGTAATCTCAGGAGGCAGAACAAGACATGAACCAAGCAGCTGGTGCTCACTTCAGGGGGTTTCTGCTTCCCAGGGTGGGAAATTGTCCTACCCCAGCCAATAACAAGCAGCTGCATGTATAGCTCTACAGGGGGTTGTTTGTTTAGGCACAGAAATGCACATTGCAGTATGAGAATGGCCCGTCATTTTAGCAGAGGGGCCTCTGGAGAGAAACTCAAGGCTGTGTCCTTGGGCTGGCTGCTGCAACGCCACTGGGAGTGTTGTTCTGGGGAAGAGACAGGCTGAGCTCATGGAGAAGGGATTTGGGAAGAGATAAGCAGTCGGAAGGGGAAGGGCTAGTGGCACCACTGTTTATCAGAGCCCATCACCACAGGCACATGGACCAGTGATTAACTGGTCAACTGGGGCACATCAGGCGGTTTCCTGATTTCACATTGTATCCTGTTATCATGCAGAAGCTTTTGGAGAAGGAAACTAAAGGTATGAGAAGAGACAACGAAGCTTTTCGTGAACAGGAAAAGGTTTCAGTGCCACGGCTGCTGCAGACTCAAGGTTAGCAACCTTTGGGTGAGTGTATGCCGTACTGCTGAGCACACGTGGAATGAGAGCAAGGCTGTCTTCAGCCCTATCCACAGCCTCTTTTTGTCTGATAAAGCCCAAGCACCTGGTATGCGCTTTGGGAATGATACCAAAAAGCCCTGCAACAACTGCACAGCTTCTGCGGGGAGGTGTTAGTGGACTAATGTTCTGTAATACCCAAGAGGTCGAGAAAAGTATTTCTTCTGTTCTCTTTTTTAAGCTACATATTATTTCCACACCAGTGCCTTGGACATTTGTAATAGAATCGAAACATGTCTGGGTTTAGAGTTTTGGTCTAAAACTGGGGGTAAGTGAAAAGAGTTTCTTCTTATGCAGCTCAGTTGCACTGCAAGGGAAAGGAGTGAGGTGCTTCCTGGCCTTGCAAGCAGCACATCAGGTGGTGGAAGACAGGAACAGGACTGGAACACGACTGGAACACACACGCAAACTGACCCATGCATAAGAAGGCACCAAGAAAGGTCTTTTTGACTGTGGGACAGCATAAAACCATGAGCACTGATATCCCTTTGCAGTCAGGATCCTTAATTGGAGACAGCAAGCTCTCACTGCGATTAGCTTGTAGGTCTGACCTGCAGACTCCCACACCAGACACTTACATGCTAATTGTGGATTTGCACCCTGGTGACAATCTCAGGTGGGTTGAGGAGAGGGGCCAGTGTACAGGACTGCTTGAGCTGTCCCTCCTGGACAGAATTACCCCTCTGGGTACTTCTTAGAAGTACAGAGGCACTATTCTTCAATGCCTCCCTCTTGCTTGTGTCTGGAACGTGCACCTATAGAACCAAAGCAAGGAATCACTCACCTTTGCAAACATGTCTGAGCAATGTGCTCATTAATTCTGCTAAGTTTAGCTAATGCAGGATGGCCTCATTTTTAAAAGCATTTTTAAAAGAACTGTGTGAGCATATATGACAATTGTAATAAAACAATAGTTCTAATGGGAAGCAAAGCCAACACATTTGCAATTTCATTTCCCATAATATGCAGTAATTCAACCATCCCATCATGAGATAAGAATTACTTTGACAATAATTTTCTTTTAATAGCTCTGTTCAAAATGGAGCAAATTCTTTTCCTTGTCATTACTGCTTCTGGCCTGCAATAAATGGCTGGAAACTGAAAAAGAACTCAGAGGCAGCAACCTGCCATCACCTACATAATGCACTCCATGACCATTGCTTCAGTAGATTGAAAGAAGCATTTCCCACCCTGGGCTGTGATGTTACTCACGTGCTACTAATTTAAACAAATGCATTAGAAGACTTGGAAGCTTCAGTGCATTCAAAGAATCATTAATTAATGTTGCTAATTTATGCCTTACACTGAGCATGGGAGCACAGGGTTGAAGCAAACGATACACAACAGTAGTGATACTAAAACCATGCACTTGCAGGAGGCACACAGAAAATACCACATATGGCCAATAGAGCCAAAGATTTATGACTGTGGGGCCAGAAGGGTTAAACTGTGTATTGGATATGACATCTGATGCATGTGTTATTATGTATTAGTGCTAGAAAAGCAGCATGGACAATACCACCCAAAGCTAATCCCATGCTAAATTTGGGGCTGCACTGATGAACCTCTGCTGACAGTAGGAACAGGCTTAAGTATCCAGTGAGGCTCTAAGTAACAGCTAGTTGTTTGAAACATGGATCCTGAATGAGATGTGAGATCTTACTGGCTTTGCTTGACTTTAGGTCTTCCAGTGGCAGCTTCTTCAGTTTTGAGTTTCTGTATCTGTCACACCTAATGTAAGCTTTCATTCTTTAAGTGTCTACAGCTCTTTAGCCCTTTCCAGTGCAAGAGATGCTTTGGAAATGTGTATCAAGCTGCTGGGTGGGAAGCGTGACTCAGCAACTTTTCCAAAATCCAGGAGTTATTTAGTCCTTATCCACACTGGAAGCTGGGACCATCACTGTCCTCGAGCACATCCCAGCTCACCAGGGATGAGTGTGGCTCTCTGCCCTCCCTGTGGCCACACAGCCTGTCTCCATGAGCTTCTAACTGTGTTAGCACAGGATGCCCAACACCACACAGCAGCCTGTTCCCAGCTCCCCTCTCAGCACAACCCAATGAATGTAAATCACATGCAAAGCATGACCACAAGACAGCAAACCTGTAAATCTCTAAAGGTCAGCAGCAGTGGAGGCACATTCAATCGAAAAGTGTCTAGAAGTGTTTCAGCTCCACAGAATATGATGCATGACCAGAAATACCTGCAATCAGCCCAGCATCCACAGGCAGCTTGGGTTTTGCAGTCCTTGGTCTGAGAAGAAAAGGCTGCAAAATCGAGCTGACAGCAAAAACTCCCTGCTTCAGGCCCAGCTCTGTGATCACACACAGATCCTGGTGCACACCTAGATATGGAGCTGGTTAAAATGGCATTTTACACAGGCAATTTATTGTGCTTAATGTTTAGCAGAAGCAGCACAGCAGTCTCAGCATGCCTTATACAGTTGTTACTTATTGAGATCCTCTCTTTCTTCTGCTCCTAAATGAGAATCGGTTTCATTGCATCATCTAAATGTGATGGATACTTTTAGATCCATAATTTGTCATATAGAGCTAATGAGGCCACTTTTATCCTACCCAATATACAACACAAGAGCATCAAACTTACCCAGACACCTCTGGGACAAACAAGACCACAGGACTCCTTCCCCATGGAAATGCTTAATTTTAAGTCAGTTTTTTGTCTTAGTACAAAGATTTCCAGCTTTTAATTTGGCATTCAACACACGTTCACAATCCAGCTTTCAGCCATGATCTCCAAACAAACTGACTAAAGCCTGAAACTGTTGCTCCTATTTGAAGACAGGAGGAAAGCCATCCTTCTGCATTAAGTACTTTTGATCCTAATCTTTGAAAACATCAAGCAAAAAATACCACTTTATCATCCTGGCAAAGACATAGTGCACATTTACAACAGAAAAAATAATGTAAACAATCAACATATCTTGATCTAAGACCACCCAATATCCTCAGTGTTTGTGCTAAAAGGGAAAAAAGTGAGAGCATGTAAAATTCCCTCTAATTTAGGAGCCCAGGTTAGCCACAGCTCTGCAGGATGCTGGTTTCCCCTGCAGCCCCACTGCCTCCAAGACTCTTATCTCTCCCCAGAGCTCAGACTAAGACTGAGCCAAAAGGAGAAGTGCTGAGAGGGTGACTTAAAACCAGTTTAACCACTCTGTTCTCAGAGCTGGGCTAAGAGCAGGTAGGTTAGACCGGAGAACTTGACCCATCATGTTTAACCATGCAGTCCTGCATGGGATGAGAAAGCAGCTAGCTCAGTTTCCACCTGCAAGAGAGAGGAAAGAGGACACAGTTTAACCCTTTCAAAACTTAACTTCTGATCATACAACTGCCGTGAAAAACCAGCCTGACAAACACAGAGCTTCTTGAAAGGGCAAAGGAAGCCAAGCACATGGCAAGGACACACTATGGGAAGAGGGGAAATAAAACTAAAGATCAGAAAGAGGAGCCATGCTCAGCCGTGCCCACCTTGGGCTGGGCAATGACAGAATGGCATATGCTGAGACGTGAGGTGGCTGTCCTTATGGCAGCGAACTGCCAAGGGCGTTTGTCTCTTCGACGTCCCCAGGCTTGTTCCATGCTCACTGTTCATTGTTTACAGTCAAAGCAAAATGATTCATTGAAAAACAAATGCAACCCAACCACTGTACGAAATCAAATAGCCATGAAAGCCCCAAAATGCTGCTGGACATGTGTGTCATTGATCCAAGAGCTTAAGGATCAATGGAGAAA
>JAVHNF010073230.1:8626-20820 GCA_034783455.1 Micropsitta finschii
AGGTGGCCCCTCGTGCCCCCACGCGGGGGGAGGAAGCTTTCAGCACTGCCGGGGTAGCCCCTGGACGTTGCTGCTTGCTTATATCTTACATGAATGAGTCTTTAGTAGACTAGCCTCTTACCATACGGTCCAGCTTGAGTACCTATATATACTTAATGTAAAACTGTATTTGAAAATCATATGAAAGATTATGTTAAAAAACCCAGTGAGGGAAAATCAGAGACTTCATTAGATAAGGAAACAAGGAAACACAATTCACAGCCTCTCAAACTAGATAGCTGGGTATGTTTGGTCCAACTTGGATCACAAATTGATGTGCTAGCCCAATGAAAATTACTGTATTTAGTAACTTACCTTCTTCTGCTAAAGAAGGAACTAATCTGCCAATATTTTCATCTGTGTTCATCCAGATTTGAATTTGCAATAGGTCATGTCTTGTTCGTGGTGGTGACCTTCAGGAGGGTTATCTGAGGGAAACAAAATGTTGATAATTCATCTGAATTTTAGAACCTTCTTGTGCTTCAGAATTGATGTGTAAATCTTTCAAGGTGAAGTTTTGTTTTAAACATTCAGTGTGCCTCATGATGACATGATGAAAAAAAACATTTTCTGTAGTGATTTTTTAATGCTTCTGCAGGAGCGGTTTCAGCAACTAAAACAATGCAGCAAATGCTAAATATAGACTCAAGTAAAATGGTTGGTAGTTTTTGTTTCACACAGCTCAGGTTTCTTTTCTCTGTGCAAGGAAGACTGGTTTACTTAAGCTGAAATATATAAGCTCAAGGATATGGAGCACTGATTAGATGTTACTGTTTGATTATGTTCTGCTTTTAGAGTTTGTTACAGACTTCTGGTGTTTAGATCTTTCAGGTTATTTTGGAGGTCTATTAGAGTCACCTTTCAGAGGTCACATTTGCATGCTTTAAACTTTTGTGTTCTTGTGTATCAGTAACGTTTGAAAACAGTAACATACAACTGCAGCAAATGTGTTTTGGAATATGCCATCTAATTTATCATTTTTAAAATTAGTTCTTGAGTTCTGTCCTTAATACAATGCAAAATACAGTTTACTCATGGCTTTAATCCAAATTTTGTGAGCTTATCCTTGCAGCAATTATCTTCAAACAGAGAAGTGAGAGACAAGTAATATTTGCATGTATTTAAAGATACTTTATTACAGCTGTCTGTGCCTTTTCATGTCTTATCTTTTATATTCTGTCTTTTAACTGCAGTGGCTGTGATAAGTAAAGATCTTGTCATGGTGACTGCTGGGGATATGTTCCAGCAGGGCCAACATTGTGAAATGCTCATGTAATGTAAGCTCAGTAGTGTCTTTGAGCAAGGGCTTCCATGAATGAACTGACTTCATGGAGCATTCACTGGGGTAGTTTACAGATGGGAGTATTGTGTATGACTGCCCCTTGCACTTTCTTAATGTAATTTGTTATTGTCCATTTCAGCTTCCTGCACTGCTTGTCATGTCCTGTTTCAGTTATTTTTTGTTCTTCTTGATTTTCACTTTGGGAATGCAGCTAGTTCTGAAAAGACTATCTCTTACCATTAATGCATTTCATTTGATACTTACCTTGTGAATAGATGGCAACCATCATTCCTTCAGAAGCTAGGGGAACATTCCCATGTTCTGGATTGACCTTCTGATGCTTGGCACAGAAAATTGTAATACTAAGAACTAAATGACCAAAGTATAGAGCATATTTGTATTGTACTGCCCTGCATGAACCATAAAACTAGAATTAAGATTCTTCAATTTAATTTTAATTGGTTTAACCATATATTCTTATTTGAGGTATGAGAATGGAACACCAGTGCACTACACAGAATCATAGAATCATAGAACAGTTAGGGTTGGAAAGGACCTTAAGATCATGAGGTTCCAACCCCCCTGCCACAGACAGGGACAGCTCACACTAAACCATTCCACCCAAGGCCCTGTCCAACCTGGCCTGGAACACTGCCAGGGATGAAGCATTTATAATACATGATGTGCAAGTCTTAAACCATGGGATTCCTAAATTAGTGGGACAATACCCAACAATGTAAGCAGCAAAACTTAAACTTCTATGCTTCTTTTATTTATGTACATTTAAAGTTACATGCTCATTTAGAAGCTCAGTTTCCTGTTTTCTCTGTGACCAAATATCAGGTTGCATGTTTACTAAAATGCCTCCCAGATAAACTTGGTGACTCAAGCAATATGTTAAAAGTAGAGTATTAGAGAATGATCTTACAGCCAAGCCAGAGTTGCAGTTACTTTTAGTAAACAATCTTGTCTGTGTTACTTTTAAGTCAAAAGCAAAAACAGTCTAAGGATACTGTGGTGGATTCATACATACATCATATACTAGCCCTGACATCCTATGAAAGAATTCTGATGCAGACTGTGGTCAGTACAAACTAGTACAGTCCCCTTTTTGCATTTCAGTCATTTTCTATTGTCTTGGGTGAACTGGGTTTGTCTAAAAAGGTGTGTGCTAATATATCTGTTTATTAGTTTAATGTGAGAATGTTGTTAAAACGCCTGAAAGATATGAAACACAAGATACAAGCAAATGGTGCTTGGCAGTCTCAGGGATAACAAACCCAGAGAGTTTTCTAAACCTGCCTGTCCTGCACACTGGGAAGTTCCCAGCAGTGCCACAACTAGTGGCTGCTGGCCCTCATGTATTGCACAGGGAGTGGGGCTGGTTCTGAAACACAGGGGGTGTGCTGGGTGGGTCTAAAAGTGTCCTTTTAAACTGGATTTGATTCTAACAGCATAGAATGCCCCATCATTTTAGTCATGGACTGCTAAGAGAAAACAGAGTAATATAACTTTCAGTAGGATACTGATACATGATTACAGTATATAGTAGTGAATTATTTTAGAATCAATGTCAGTAATTTTTGTAGAATGGAGAAAAAAATGGGGTGGGGAGCTTCCTGAACGGAACTGTATTTATAATTAAAACTATGAAATAATTTTTTCCATCTAACTTTTACATATGGGCATATGACAGCATTGAGCTGACTAAACTGAGCATTGGCATAACTCCACGGACTTTACTGAAATTTCATCCCTTTGCAGCAATACTGGGTTTGGCTCAAAAACAAGTGACCAGATAATTTTCTGACTGGTAATATTCATAGCTTGTATTTCTGAGTTGGAGTAAACAAACTACATATTTCAGGCTATAAGAAGATAGTGATGGCGGCTTGGAAGAAATTTCCATTTCCAAGTATTCAGACAATGTTGCATTGCTGGCTGGTTGTGCTGTAGTGTGTTTGGCCTTCCTGCATACAGTTGTTGTAATTTTGAATTCCGTATTTCTCGAAAGATACATAACTCAGTGGGAATGTTGGTTGCAAAAGGAAAGCAGAATTTAAGCCTTTCTGTGCTGAGGTAGACATGGAGCAGGGATCCTCACTGTATGGTCTGATCCTCTGTTTCAGTGACAGCATACAAGGGGAATGCTTTTTGATTAACCTTCAAAGCAAGTAGGTTTTAAACAGGTCAGGCTAAAGGCTGTTTTGTGCTTCTAATATGGCAGTTACTTCACATCTCAGGTGGAGTTTAACCTATATACAGAAGCTTAAAAAAAATCCTACAAATTATTGTATAGTGATATCATCCAGTGCTTTATCCTTCTGAGCTCATTCGTTTGTGTGTAACACGGTCAGACAAGACTGCCTTGAAATAAAAGGCCAACTGTAAAAGCTCAAGCATCGCCAGTGGCAATCAGTTAGAAAACCTGAACTGCAGCACTGCTGAGGCTTCTTAGGTTTTACCGTAAATTTTAGGAAAGTAAAGAAAGTACAAAAATGCTCAGTATTTTGGCAATCCCAAAATGAAAGGGTTTTGATATAGCTATTTTCAGACTGAATTGTGCCTGCCTGGTCTGATGACTCGTAGCAGTTATTCTGTGCCTTGACTTTCTTCATTTGGTGGGTTTTCTCTGAAGAATACCAACAAATGCTATCAAGCACCAAAGTATCATTTTTTATTAATTATTACAAAGAAGCCTCTAGTCTGCAACAGGTCCCAGATATGGCCTTCATCAGATGTTTCAATGTCATAACATATGTAAATCATCACCAAGAAGTCTCAGTCCTCTCTCTCAAGAGAATTTACAGCTTGCTATTTCTTTTTGTCTTCAACCAACTGGGAAAAAAAGCATAATAATACTGGGTGCTTCTAAAATCAGATAGTGTGTTCATAGAACGTAAAGGTGACTCCAGGGGGCTCAAGAACAAGAGAACCAGAGAGGCTGTAAAAAAGTCATACAATGTGAATAGGAGAAGCAATTTTTGAAAATCTTTTTTAGTGGAAGCATAATGTCTTGCAAGGAAGCTGGATATGTTAGTGAGTCCCACCAGGGTTAGAGGAAGAGGCCCGCTTCTCTGGTACAGGCACTTAAACTTTTCAGGAGCTGAACCTGGAAGCTGGAGAGAAGGAAAAGGCCTGTTCCCAGCCCATGGGTTTTAATATATTCTCTCTATCTCCTTCCAAAGTATTTATATTTCCCCTTCTTTCCCACTGCCTTTGGGAGAGAAGGGTATGGGGAAAAGGGAAAGTAGAATAGCAGAACTCAAAAAATTGCCCCTTGAGAAAAACATACCCGGGAAATTCCTGGTTCTCTTCGTAAGCTGCTTGTTAGATGTCACTGGATCCCACCCCTGCATATATTCTGCTTCCTGAGGTATCAGAGTTGCTGACACAGAGTTGATCTAAATCCCTTAGACTTGTTTTAAAATCATATGACACACAAAAAAGTGCTTTATCTACCCACTGATAATGAGCTATGTGAAACCTTTGACTCCCAGGGGTCTTCTAGCAATTATGTCAATAATTTCTCAGGTAAAAATCCAATTCTGAAATCTGGAACATTAAGAAGAATCTGAAATTTCAGGGACTGGTAATAAACCATAGCTATGGTAACAACAAGCTGCTTGGTTTGATTTACTCCCATGGTATAAGCTATTACTGAAAACATAGCACAAAGCAGATTCAAATCAGTATCAATTTGTGTTCCTCTGTGAAAGATGTGCGCTTTCATTTCCTTGTAGAGGAACAAACTAAAAACACTGCATGCACCGTGTTATTTCATGGTGCCTGCTTGGCAGCTCTTAGGTGACACAGTCTATTGTTAATGCTGTGCACAATGCACACAAGGTACTTTTAGTGGAACATTTTGGTGTTCTGTAGGCCAACCTGCCCCTACCGGAAGGGATGCAGTTTATTAGGGAAGCTAATCTGCTCTTAATTATAGTGCCACCCAATGCTGTTTAACATCTTGCTTTGTAACATGCATAATTATTGTTTTTTTTGCAAAACGGGGAATTTCTCTAAGGCTTCTCAAAGGCTGCTTAGACTTCGCTAGGACACAGTGTTCAACTGGAAAAGTTGTGGGTGGAGGAAAAGGATTTCTGTACTCAGTGAAACAACTCAAGGACTGAGAATTTGTGATTTTAATTTCAGTTATTTGCAATATAAATGTGCTTGCAGAAATGCCACTGTTGCTTTTTTGATAAAATGCACACATGCCCGATTTCTTAATTAGATAAGGGAAATAGTCTGCATTCTGTTAGAACAATGTTTAGCTATTTAACATTTGAGGGTTTTTTTACTAATCTTTTAATTCTATTAGATGAGAAAGAAAGTGTATAGAATGAATATTGAACACGTTTCTGGCTTTAATCACAGAAAAATGTGGTTTTCAGGGGTTATGTTTCAGCTTAATTTGATCTAGAGCATCATGTTTTTACTCAGGAGGAAAAAAAAGTGATTTCTGAACCTGGAAATAGACCACAAGCCCTTGGGTAAGATGTGCTGCAACTGACCTTAATGAGACAGCATCTGCCTAGTGCCAGTGCTTACTTAAGCTGTTACTTTCAATTGTTATTTTTCTTTGTTGATTCTGCCAAGAGGGTGGAGTATGTGTCAGAAGAAAGAGGTGGGGAGAAGACTTTTCGTACAATAAGAATTTGAGTCTATTCCTTGTCCGGAGAATCACAGCTCCCAGTAATTACCTGGGGATGTGGGCTGTTTCCCCTTACCACTGATTCACATGTAAAGTTACAGGGGTTTTCTTTTGTACCATGTTTCCCTTTTCTAGGAGTATCATTACCTTTACACCCCTCTTGAGCAGGGCAAAGACTGGAACAGTCCCAGACACTGGAACACAGACTGCTACACTCCTGATTCTTAACCCAGGAGATGTAAGAGGTGATAAGACAATGTGACTCAGTGTAGGTTGGCTGCATTAGGTGCAGAAGGACAAACGAACATAGAATGGACAGGAGCCAGTACTACCCACCACCCATGCACAGTGGGGCCTTGTATGTGGAGTAAGAGGATGAATGTGTCTCTGGTTCTGTTATGAGACCACTTAAATTTAAGTATGTTTGGGTTTTTTCTCTGCTCTGAGCAGAGCACAGATGCCCCAGCAGGGACACCTTAGAAGATAGGGTGTTGCTGTAAGAGGTGATTCAGCCACACAGCTTGTGTATGCTCTGCCATGCTCATCTTGGCTTTTTTAGCCATTTGGGGTTTTCTTCCCTCTGTGGAATTGTTCATGAGGAGTTACATAGGAAACTGTAAAGCTCCCACAAACATGCAATACCAAGGTACATAAAAATACTGCAGTGACATTTACTAGGAGATGGAAGAGATGTTATCACAGTCTTTCCAGGCATGCCACTTTCTGGGGTCATGATATGCCTCTAGATGCTTGCAGCTTCATTACAGGGCAGCATCCCAAACTCCAGAGCTCAGCAGCTCCTCACCTGCTGCTGAATATCTTCCCCTTCTTGATATTCAGCTTCCTCACAGCTCACCGTGTCCCCATGTAAATATGCAAAGTACCTATGCTTACCCAACAAAATGGTATGCCACAAATGTTACACACAGACAACTCATTTAAAAAGGTCTTGAACTAACCTGTTAACCTATTTCTTGGTCTTGACTGTTTTGCAAGATACCTTAGCTCTTCCTGTTCTTATGTTGCGGCTTACCTACCGTGCTCTCTCTCACAATCATTGTTCAACATTGAAGCTGACTTCAGGCTGGACATCTTCATTGAGGTGTTATCAACACTAATCTAGATTCCTGCACTGGTCTTTTACTGTAAACCAGTAAAAAGTAAACTATTACTATTCAGAGGACCTCTAGCAAGAGCCTGAAGGTTTGATGAGATCTCCAGGAGTTTTAGTATTTTTTTTATTCAGGATTTACTAACTTCTAAAAGCCTGTATTTCTACAACTTACCTACAAAACACCTAGTGACAGCTACGCTCCATAGTTAAAACAAGCTGGTGAGGAACGTACATTGTGTCAGGTCTTCAGTGAGCACATAGGGGCTTTATGTGGATAAGAAAGAGGACAACATAACAATGTACAGCATTCCTACTTGCTCATGCAAGTACTTCTGCAGCCTGTCTTACACAGAATACATTCTGAATACATAGGCATAAATAAAATATGACCTGTGCTGAAACATAACATATGACTTTCCAAGGAGATAAAAGCTATTCTGTGATCATCAGCTACCAATTAAAATGCACTGGGTCAGCAGGAAGCGTTTGAACACAGATTTATTGATTGTGAAGATTTCCACATGAACACAGAACTGCTCCTGTTTCACCTCCCTAAGCTGCCATGTCCATCACACTCTGCAATGCACTGCTTTTTGTATCTTGGTGGGGGTGGCTTCTGTAATTTTTGGATAGTCACAGTGAAGTTGGAAGCTGTCCAAGTTATTTTCTCCTTCTCTTTGTGTTTTTGTCTGATAATGTGGATTACTAATTGAGTCAGGGTACACTTGTTCAGAAGTCAATTTAGAATGGGTACCATTGGGCTGCATGGCAAACAACAGTAACATGAAGGCTGCTATTGCAGAATTATCTCTTGAAGTACTTGGACCAAACTCAAAGCTGCTTGTGGTAAGGGGAGGGGGGAGCCTCTTACTGTGTTTGAATTATTGCTGATGGGAGCATTTTGTTTCCAGTCCTGTGGCTTAAACTGTACGATGACACTGAGGGTATTTTGGCAGAACTGATCACTGAAATTAATGTTACGATGCTTCTTTCTTTCCACTTCATTTTCTTACTAAAACAAGGTACTGGTAAATTCTTATTTTATGAACTCTGCTAAGTATGTAACTTACTTGCCTTGTGAACCTCAAATGCCATAGTTCTGGCGTAAGGCATCTCACTTTTCCTTACCAATTACACCACATTAAGTGCCTTCCATGAGGCGTTTCCCCGATGACAGTTACACGCCGTTGCTAACGGGTCCGTTCCCCGATCCAGCGGTCAGAAGGCTGGGGTCCAGCTGCACAGCCTTGGGGGCGCGAGGGCGAGTAAGTGACCAAACCTGAGGCCAATGGGGGCCCGAACCACCTCCGCAACCCCACTGGGGCATGAGCGGAGACCCGCGGCCGCCCCACCGGCCACCGTGAAGCTGTGGCCTCGGGCTGGGCAGGGCAGGGCTGATTAGTCCCCCTCCCCGGCCCCCTGCGGCAGCTCGTCCTGCGCCCCCTCCCCGTGGGCTGGGTTATGTAAGCGGCCCGTCCCCGAGCAGCGGCAGCAGCATCTGTGGGGCTCCCGCCCCTGTCTCCGCCCCGCTCGAGAGGCAGGCGGAGGCAGCGCAGTAGAGCAAGTTTTGTCTCCTGCGAGGGGGCGGTGGGGTCTCGCCGCTCTTAGCGGTCGCGGCCCGGCACCATGGCTGCGGCGCCTCTGGGGCAGGCAGCAGCTCCCACCGCGCCGGCGGCCCCCCGCTAACCTTCCTCGGCAGCGGGAGCGGCCGCCTCCGCCGGCCATCTGCGCCGGGGCCGCTGGAGAGCGCGCAGCTCCGCACCGCCGCTGCTGCCGCCGCCGGAGAGCTGCGGCCCCCCTCCCGCTCCCCCCCAGTCCCGGCGCGGCACCATGTGGGGCGGGTTGCACCCCCAGCTCGGCTTGCGCGGCTACAAGGCGGGTAAGTAGCCCTGCGGCCCCGCCGCCTCCTGAGCGTCCCGGCGGAGCGGGAAGGGATGGGACTCAGAGGACGTACAAGGATCCCGTCGCGGTGGGGCAGGCGGGCCGGGCCGCGCCGTTTCCTCTAGCCGCAGCCCGGCTCCCCGCAGAAACGTGTGAGGAATCGGCTTCCTCCTCAGGCGGGCGGGAAGCGTTACGGCCCCCAATTGCTCCATGAGGGGGACGTGGCGGCGAGGCCTCCCGGAGAGGGCGCGGGGGCCGAACTGCTGCCGCCGCCGCTTCGGTCCCGGCCGGGGACAGGCCGTCCGTCCGTCCGGGGGGCTCAGTGTTTGCTTAGCTGGACCTCGCAGGGGAGGGTAAAAGCTGAGCTTAACCTATATAATCTGTTTCCTTGTTTGGGTTTTTTTTCCTCTCTCTGTTAGTGTAGCTTTAGGCAGGGGCTGGAAACGTGCTTTGCTTTATGCTTCTCGTTTTTAAACTGCAACAAATTGAGCCTTTTTTTCCTTTTATTCCCTCCCCCTTTTTTGTCTGAGCATTAATTAGAGCCTAGTTCCTGCAGGTTTGCAGGAAGACATTGAAATCTTACGCTTGGAGTTAGGTTGTTACTGAGGAGACATGGATCTGTAAGCGAGGGGCTGATCTCTGCCGTAAAGGCTGTCTGTCAGAACTGCCAGAGAACTGGTGGATTGATTGCAGAACCGCATGAACATTACGTTTGGGAAGGTAAGACTGGGTACCAACTGTCTTGGATGCCCTGTTCAGGATTTGGAAATACGACCAGCTGCATCACCTGCTTTTACTCTGGCAGAGTTCTTTCCTGCAGATACTTTGTGGTATTTTAAGTTATTGAAGCAGTCGATCACTTGTGAAGGTCTGTGGTTTGGCTCTGTTGTTTCAAGTTCAAAGTAGTGCTGTTGGAGTAATATCCTTTTTTCCTTCAGAAATTTTGATTCATGTTTTAATTTTGGGATTACAAAAGAGACTGTATTATGCTTGTACAGTTAGTTCACTTATTTAAATGGCAGAATTGTTTTGCTTTCGACTAACAGGGTTTTTCTTGCAAATACAAGAGCTGCTAAGATGTTCTCAGCAGCTGCCCGAATCTCTACAAGTAGTCTAATGTTTCGTCCCTTTAATGTGAAAGAAGATATTGTTCCTTTTTGTCTGTACTATTATTAATTCCTATGTATAACACGTTTGCCTTGTTGAAGTGTTGCTTGTTGGGTTTTTTTATTGTTTTGTTCTGTTATTTTTTCAGTGCTTCCACAAAAGAGTGGAGTGACATTATCTTTGTGCAACAGCTTGCAGAGATGCTGGGTGTTCTGAACACTAGGTGCAGAGATTTCAGTTAATTTGGTAGAAGCTGCAGGAATTCAGGGTGTTCTAGTTCTCTATTATTTGTGTCTGGGGCAGGAATATCAGAAGGTTGTATCACAAGTGCGCACTGGCACTAACTTCAAACTGTTGAAAAGATTGTTGGTGTTCATTTTTCATTTGTTTCAGAAAACTTCGGATTGTGGCATTCATGACACATCCCTTTTACTTGGGATGAAATAAAGGGGATTAATACCATGCTGAATTCGTCAGCAATTTTGGTCAGTCAGTTATTGGATGCATGTTTTCCTTTGGTTTGTTTCTCAGAATTGCCTTTAAGATTTGAGAGCTAATTTTGGGTATTGCTTTTTCTTTCCTCCCCCATAATCTTTTCTTTAAATACTCAGGGTTAATATGAAGTTCAGCACTTTATCTATAACCAGTAGAAGTGTAAAGTAGCAAAACTTGGAGAAATACCTCATAATTAGAAATAAAACAGAGTAACAGAAGGTGGTGGTTAATTAGAAAGCAAGTAGATAAAGGTTTAAGCTTGAGATTTGATCTGTGCATTATAATTTCCAACATATATTTCAGTCCCTTCTTTCATCAGCCTTACTTTGAAAGAGTCAAGAAGCTGTTTCGAGAGGTCCATAATCCCTCTAAAGAAGAGGAAGTTAATTAGCTCCATGCAGGTTTTTTAATGAAGGGATGATGCCTCCTAAGATTCTGGCTGTTACGTTACTGCTGGGTTAGGTTTTTGGTGTGTAGTGTTTGGTTTTTTTATTTATTTATATCTTTTTTTTTCCTGAGAAGGAAGCTGTCTATGGGAAAAGTATTTTGTTGCAGAATGGTAGCATCCTAGTAGGAAGCAGAAGTTTAGGCATTTATTTTTCAAGATAAAGGAAGTGTTAATTTGCCAGGATAAGTTTTATTCTTTAATGGCAACTAGCTGTGGGTTCTGATTGTCTTTTAAATATTGGCATGGGAGCATAAGAGTTAGTGACTTGTTAATTCTTATTAAGCTGGTTTTATTACCAAAAGGCATTCTATTTTGCTAGCTATATTCTCGTTGTCTGTGGATATGGGTATCTAGAAGTCCTGTATTTTGTTGAAAATCTTGCAGTCCCCTTACAAACCTAGGTGTCTACTGAAGAATTATCAGATTTTCAGTAACAGATGCAGATTAATTATGATTTTCTTCAGAATTTTTAAAAGGTAATAAGAAGAAACACAGGGAGTATTTGTAGCCTTCAGTTTTATTCCTTCCTGACATTTCCAAATTGTTCATGCTTTTCTGTTCAATAGGAATGCTTTATCTGGGAAAAAAACCCCAAACTAAACCCCAGAAATGACTGTCTTGTTTGAATCCTGCTGAGATTTAATGACAGTTTGCTGCCTCTGTAAAATAAATTAATAAGTTCAGCTTTTTACAGTCTAATTATCTGTCCTAGAAAACTAAATTGCTGTTTTTGGAATGTATATGATTGACTTAGAGTCTTTCAGTCATCTTGTACATGAATAGTTTATAAAAACCTTGCAGCATAGCTTATACCTCTGTGAAGACAACAGCTGCTCACTATGCTGCAGGAATTTAAATAACTGCAGTGAAGGGCATACAGCATGTCAGGCCTTTTGCTTATTCACCTAGACCATCATTTGAAATGCACAGTTGGCTAATAACTTTTTAAGACTATGAAAGTGTTCACCTAGATGTGTTGTCCCTCTGGGGCATACAGTCATCCATTTAGGCCATATGTGTCAAACAAATGCCAGGGGAAAGTGAAACAAACACGCTTTAAAATGAAATAACAAATATTACTTTCAGTAAACCGTACCACCTTCACAGAATCACAGAATCACAGAATCCCAAGGGTTGGAAGGGACCTCAAAAGATCATCTAGTCCAACCCC
>JAVHNF010073230.1:24818-37976 GCA_034783455.1 Micropsitta finschii
ATGTTTCTGAATAAGGCTTTTTTTTTTTTTTTTCCAGCCTTTTTTTTTTTTCAGTATTCCTTTAAAAGATGGTATTTTCTCTCCTGAATGCCTGCTCTACAGCAAAGCTATTTCTAAGTTTTGGCAATTCTTTGGAGATGTTCTTATAGTTCAAAATTAATGCTTTGTATAAAAGTTCAGTGACCAGCACAGAGCAAAAGCCCCATGGTTCTGTGGGTAGTAAGAAAACAAAGTGGGAGTACAGTGACCCAGCTAGAGGCACTAAAAGGCATTGAAAATACCATTACTTAAAACTTTATCACTGTAGCAAAAGAGACTTCACAGAAAACAAAGGCAACACTTGTGATCTCAGCATCTTTCTGTTCACTTAATCATCTGAAATACCAAACTGATGGAACAAGGGATTTTGTGTGGTTGGTGGAATTATTGTAATGCCAAGTTTTGGTTAAAACTGATGTAGGTGTGAAGATGGGAACAGAAGAGGTACTGATTTGAACTGGGAGTATCCTAGGTAGGGTTGGTGGTATACAGTGTGAGGGATTTTTTTCTTCTTTTTTTAAGCTATTGCTTTTTCTTTTTAAATTCCAGAGTACTGTCTTTCCTTGTACTGAATACGTGTGAGCTGAAACTGAGCTTAGGGAGAAGTTGTGTCCTGTGATATGAGCACTGAAAGTTTGTAAGGAAAATCCCCATATGACTTGAGTGAAGCCACTTAACCCAAATGTAACAATATGGGCACTCCCTTCCATGATGTGCCTACTTCTGTTTATTAGCAGGCACTCAAATTATAGCCTGGGTGCTCAGTCTCTGGTATGTCCATATTAAAGTAGGTCGTGTTGTGTGTATAATGCACATTAGATCTCTGAAAAATGGTGGAAAATGAGCAAAATATATCAGTGATTTTGTGTGTTTGTGTGATGTTTGTCTTCATTTATTTTAGTGTCAAGGATGTCTTTAGCTCTGATACCTGATTACAAGGAGTGGAGAAATCATGCTCTTTGAAATAAGAAGACTGCTAGGCTCCCTTTATTTGATCCACTTTGGTATGTGTGGGAACTGCTTGAAACCATGTAGAATTTTTTGACTCATTCTAGCAGCTATGATTACTTCATTTTCCCCCATGCATAGAAGAGCTTGAATTAACTCTTTAAAAAGAAAGAGAGAGAGCAAAGGTAATTCTGTAAGAAAAATGTTGGAATGACAGAGTTTGGAGGAAAAAACCCCAACTTACCAGGTTTTGAATGCCAGTAAAATGTAACTACAAGAAGGGCTGTAACCTAGATGGTAATCTGTGAATATTAGCTTTTTTTTTTTTGGTAGGAAGATTCAGCTGGTCACCTACAAGTACACAGCTTTTTGACAGACTAGGAACTGACTGCATGTCCTCAGGGCTTGCTGTTTGAAGTTTATATTGTCTTTAAGCATAACTTAATGTGTTTATTTTCCTAGACGTTCCCCTCCTCATATTGTAAGTGATAAAGTTTCCAAGTTTAAAAGGTAGCCTTCTCCTCTGCAATTACTATATGGAAGTGAATGGAAACTAAGAATATCTTTTTGTGTTTCTGTGGGGTGAATAGTGCATTGACTCCAAAGACAAAGAGGCAAGCCAGCATAGCAGGCATGAGGTAATATATGTAGTCTGCGTGCCAAATGTGAAATAAGAAACATCTGCAGTTTGTATTTTGAAGTTCTGTTTTATGCAAATGCTCTGTCTGGAAGCTGAAAGCTCACAGGAGTGCCATCAACAATTGGACTGAATGCCTGGTCTTGCTCCTGTCAGTGATGCAATGAACGCAAACTTCTTTCTTTCTTGACAAGGGTAGGTATTTCATTGTTAGCCTGATATTAAATAATTACAGCTAAGTGCTGTCTCGTATAAAAATTGTGAAGTGTGTTACAGATTTGAGTTTGTTTTGCATACTTTGTAGAATAGAAATCAGGAAGGTGAGTCTATTCTTACATATTGTATCAGTTTGAGGATTTTGCTACTTACTTAGCTAGCAGAATGCTGTGTTGAACACAGCTTTCTGCTAGTTGAACACAGATTTTGTTCTCTGCTGCAAAGCCAGCAGAGATTTATGCCTGTCTCATTCCAGTTTAGAATCTGCCTTAATGTGCAATTTGGCAGTAGGGATAACCCTCGTTACTAGCTGGTTGCTGCTAGGCATCGGAAATATGCCTGTATGTTCCCCCTCCCTCCTTGGCAATGCTTCTAGTCTGACCCCTTGCTGAGCCAGCTTAGGAAATCAAATTAGCAGATAACCATTTTTATAAGTGGGAACTGTTTGTTCCTGAACCAATTTTCTGTGAGGCCTGAAGTGGCAGGGCTTATGCTGGGGAGGCAACAGTGAGTATGTGTCTGAGAAAGGTGACCAGCTTCTGCATAGCAGCTGACCACTAGATCCGATTAGCTCTAATGTCAAATAGCATTCTCAACTCAAACCCATTTTAGCTGGGGGTGTTAGGTAGCCAGCTGGACTCCCTGATGGAAAGACAGAGCTGGCACCTCTTACTTTCTATGGGCTTGGAGGTGGGGGTTGATAGAGAGCAAGCTACCTGACTATGTCCTCAGCTGCTATGGCAAGGTTTTCTAAAGCCCATCTGTAAAACTGATGTATCTATTCTTCTTAGCTCCCCTTTTCGCATTCTTCCTTGCATGAGAAACCTTGTAACTTGTTCTTCTTGTAAAGTTGTAAGAAATTGCAACTTGTGAAAGTTCACACTGAAATAGTGTTTTGTATAGAAAACAAAGGTTTTATACCTATAATTACCGTGGTGAGAGATGGTATTTTTAGCCACTTCTGGGGGATGCGGAACCAAAATGGTTTAACTGTTATTAGGGAATTGCAAAGGCAAAAGAAGTGTGAGGCTTTGTGACACTATTTACTTAAATTTTATCTTTCTAAAGAAGTTAGAGCAGAAGTTTATAGTCCTTAAAATGTGACCATAGTCAGGATCATCCATTAGGCATATGTTTACTTAGAGGAAATTAGGAATTTCTTCTTTGGGTTTCTCTTATTTTTTTCTCCTCTAATGTGTTAAGATTTCTTTCCCCCTCTCCATAAGTGAATTCTTGTATGGCCTTTGTGTACCAGGCAGTATGTTATCAGGCTGTATAAATAAAAATGTTGGTCTCTGTCTCAGTATTCTTCTGCTTAAACTCTTGCATGCCTTTTTTTCTTTCATTGCCTCTCTATATCTGTGCATTTTTATCTTTCTTCATATTTGGGATTTCTCTAATCAGTTTCCAACTGAAAAATGAAGGGAACTTAGTTAACTAGCTTGCAGGCTCTGTCAAGATAGCACACTAATAAAGGATGAGAGTCCTCTGGATGAATCATACTTTAGCTATCTGATGTTACAAAGTGCTTTTTAGAAACTGAAATGTAGAAATTCAGTAGTTATGGCTGTCATTTCATCCCACTTTGCCCTGCTCCTGTTTGCACTGTGACTAAGCTGTATCATCCACCTACTCTGCTGCATTCATGTGAGACGGGGGACTAGGACCTTCTGGTACCTCAGTTCATGGCTATCTGGTAGAACTTCCTGAAATTTCACCACCTCCAGAGTGTTTGTTGAAAACAGCCCCGAAACTGTTACCTGGCTGCCTTTCTTAAAGCACCAGAAACCCTCTCTTACCAGCGTACTGCTCATCTCAGCAGAGACAACATTGCAATTTAACCTGGAACTTAATTTGGACATGTGTATTAATAAAAGTTGCAGTTTGTTTTGCAGGAGGATCACAGAGATGGAATGCACCTAGCAAATATCTTTCTAGGTGTTAGGGTTGGGATACCAGTTCTTCAACATTATTTCAAGAGTGTTTATTTGATCATATAAGTTTATCTTTTTTTTTTTGGTTTTGTTTTTTTTCTTGCCAGTGTCTGCAGGGAACATTCATGTGCCTGGTTCTTTGTATTCAGTCAGGATATCAGGTTGAATGAATGCAGCTAAGTTTTTACTTCACGTTCCGTTGAAGGAGCTTGCTGTTGCACCATTCCATCAGCTGTCAGGTTTTTCTTTTTTCTTTTTTTTTTTTTTTTTTTTTTTAAATCCTGCTATATGTATATGTTGGTGTGACATCTACTTTTTGGAAAGGGTGCTTTGCATTTTAAGTTCCCCTGCCTCCATTTCCTTTTCTCACTATTTGTGTCATCTTTCTGCAGTTGGAAAAAAAAAAATAGCTTAATTATTAGCAAAGAACTGTTGTGCTTGAAACATTTACCAAAGCAAGGTTTTATTTAATCTTTCAGCAGTAATGATCTTGCAGCTATGATGACAAAACCTAAAATGGTTTTCCAGCTAAAGTATGTTTATTGCTACAATACAGTAAACGGTTTGCTGAGAGACCGTTTGTGGGTTTGTTTGTAGACTTTCCTTTTTGAAGAGGTTGTGGTTCTTCAGCCAGATTGGACAAGGAGAGAGTGCAAAAGAGAGGCTGCAAAACCTTGAAGGATTTGTTTGGGGGGGTAGGGAAGGGAGAAATTGCAACTGCCAAAGCTCAGCAGCATCAGGGGACTGCATGAGTAGGCATGGGGGAATAGGTTGAAGGCGAGTTGCCTTCTTTCAAAGTACTGTTGTAGGATCTGCTAGCATAACTAGTAGGGGTTTTGGTAAAGCTGTTGATGTGAGGCTGAGCCAAGTAACTTTGGCAGAGCAGGTTGAAAGCACTTTTTCCTTAGAAAGAGCCTCAGGCAGTCTTCAATGCCATTGTGGCATGAAGTATTATTGTATAGCCTGGTCATATCTTTGGGCTGGAATGAGCTTTGCATAGTTGTCAGGTTTGTTAGTAGCCACATCATTTGACTGTATAAATTTACACTAGCTGTCATGGGTGATTCAATTCCGGTCACAATTTATGTTAAAGTTATGGTGTGACTTTCTCAGGATACTTAAGTTAGGATGTATCTGCTGTAAAACTCACTTTTGCTGTTGCTTTTCATTCAGTGTCTAGGTAAAATAATAGTATCATAGCTGTCACTTAAAATAATACTTCACACCAGAAAGCATGTTGAAGGTATTTTGGGAACCAAATTTAAAGACAGTGGTATTTATTATTTTGTATATCATGTGGGATCTGTGCATGCCACTGAAATTAGGAGTGGTAATAATCCAGCATTAGCTATGTGCCTTTTTGCCAGCAGTAGCTGACAGCAAAACATTATTTTCTGTAATACACAGAAAAAGATACGTGTTTTTGTGGAGTGAAATTCAACTAGTGTTCTCTTTTAATAAGTAATCTACTTCCTGCGCTTTATATACATAGTTGTTAACTGGTCTGTTTTAAATGCCTAGGCTGGAAACACAGCACTATGCCAGTATACTTAACTGGCCAAATCCAAAGACACAGTCAACTGTTTGTATAAACAGGGCTCCTCCTGAGATTTAAGATCTTGGATGTATTTTATTTGTCATTTTTGTCATTGAAAGTTACAGCCAGATACAATGAAACTTCTTACTTTTCTATTAAATCCCTTGAAGGGTAGATTTTCCTGACCCATTAAGGAATGATCCTAATCAGATGGCAATATACAGTTGATCAGCACAAATATCTATTAGAAATCTTTGTTTGCTTTTCTTGCTCCACTCTGTATTTTGAGCAGATGGAAAATGGCTGTTGATTGGCAGGTTCGAGGTTAGAGCAGCAGGGTAAAGCAGGTGTGCTAGCTGAGCTGCGTAGGGGCTCCTGTGTATCTCTTTTCACGCTTGATTCTTTTAGTGTAAGCTGTTTGCTGTGTGAAAGATTGTATATTTACAGAGAGCCATTGAAAAGGAGATCTGGGAGTATAGAACAGGATGCACAGCTATTGGTGATATTTCAGGATTTAGCTTGAGTGGGCAGTTTCAAATAATGAAACTAGTAAATGAATTCTTAAATAAAGACTTGCACTAATGGAGTCTCTAAGATCTTGGTTTATGGGTTAAGTTTCCTCATTGCAGTTTGCGTAATTGTTTTCCCTCAGTGATGGAGAAGGGGGTTTGTTCTCTGGCACTATGAATTTGGTACATATGACTTACTGTTGAGTGTTAATTATTGAGTCCATTTCTGCTATCTTGTTGCTTTTATTTGGCCTTTTATAAGAGTGAGTTCAGTTAGCTTTGAAAAGCTCGTTTTCATGTATTTTTGTAATGGCTTTCTTTTGTGAAGAATCACCATTATGTGCGAAAGGTAAAGTAGTGTGGATGCACAGTAGAACATTAAAAGGTGTAGACTCCTCAAATATGCCTTCAGATATCTAAAAAAAAAAAAAGAAAAGCCCAACCAAACCCAAAACCATCCAGCCATAAAACCCCAACATCAGGGCTTCTGTGGGAGGCAAGGAGAAAGGCATTTCTTGAGGTGATCGCATGCAACCATGTTCTGATGGCATGTCTAAAATAGGCTAAAACGCATGTACTGTTTACCTTTTTATATTTGAAACCAATTCTCTTTCTTGGGACATATTTCTTTTAAATGCAGAGACCAATCCTGAGCAGTAGAAGCCCAGTAAGAGAGAAAATGGGGCCATTTCACCCCATCCCAGCCCCTCTCCGTGCCTCTGTGTTCAGGATGGCTGTGAGGGAAATGTGTGATTCCAGTGATATCACTGTAGGCGTGCTCCTGCTGCAAACAACCAGCTGTGCATTATGAAGGGCAGTGAGAGGGAAGAGACCCTTCTGGAGCCCAGAGTGCTGTGCAGAGAGACTTGAGTATTTCCTTGGATAGCCGGGTGGGATCTGGCAGGCCTGTGCTGAGCCAAAGCTAACAAACCCTTGATAGCCTCATGGTGAGCTGTGTAGCTATGGATGTGTACCAGCTCTTACCTCGTCAGGCCTGCCAGCTCAGGAATCAAGCTTCATGAGTTAACTTTGCTTAATGCTGAGATGCACCTGGGTGCTACATTGCTCCAGGAAGTGTTACTTTAATTCTCTGTGGTGCCAGCAAGTCCTCCTGGACCTGTGCTTCAGCACCACACTTGGGGCTTGGGATATTGCCAAGCTGGCTGCATATAGGTGTATAATTGAGAATACATTATAGTGAGGTTTTTGTGATGTTTTTTTATTTCCTCTGTTTACAGTACCTATAGAGATCCCAATGGGGATGACTGTCTGCCCCCTCTGGTATGTTAACCATTTTTATTGGGTCTAGTTGTCCTGTATTGTTGAATCTTTTGGGATATATTGCAGCAATATGTTTAGAACTTGAGAGGCTCTGATAAGATGTTAGGAGAATCTTCTTTGCACAGAGGATGGTTAAATGCTGGAACAAGCTGTGCAGAGAGGTTGTGGAATTTGTGTCCCTGGAGGTGTTGAAGACTTAGCTGGATGGGGCCTGGAGCAGTCTGATCTAATTAGATTTGCTTTGAGTAGGGGGTTAGAGTAAATGATCTCTGAACATCTTTTCCTATGTAAATTACTGTCATTCTGTGGTATTTTTACCTTTTGCTCCTCAAAGTTTCACCACAGTGGAAAGTACCTCTCCTTTTTTAGGGACTGCATATGAATGGTTATAGGTTCACATACTGAGCATTTGTCTAACCAAGGGATCTAAAGAGTTTTGCACTTAATGCTGTCTTGGTTTAATTTGCCCTAGTGGTAGCGTTATATGCTGTATTTCTTTTAACACTTGTTTAATGCCATAAAAGCTGAAATGTCACTAAAGAATCATTCTGTGGAGAACATTATAATGAAGGGTAAATGAAACTAAATTTCCCTTCTATAAATGTATTTTAAATGTCTCTTGAATAAGAACTGTCTCTGACTTAATTAGTTTGGGCTCCCATAAGTCAACTTTACTTTTGCTGGAATAGCTAGATGCAGCTTTAGAAGTATGAAGGTGGAAGTCTTGTGGAAAATAGGCCTATTTAGAGGAATGGATGATTCCCAAAGCAGCCAGAGTGTTTAGTGAAAAATGTGCTGGGTGGTAGGAGATGAAGAAGTGTTCCAGTTTCCCATTACCTGTATGTGAAACTATCGTGTTTCAGTGTGTTAGATGATGACACGGAGAGGATGGTATGAAGAATGACACCTGGAGCGGTATTCAGTTAGGATCTTGTCTGGGACCTCCTTACAGGGTGTGACTGGTGAGCCATGGGTGAGCCACAGGCAGTCGTGTTCATGTCTGGCTCTCCTGGTCTTCTGTTCTACTGCCTAACCCTTGGATTTGAAAGCTACTCAATGGAATAATTAAGAGTCAAGGTGCTTTTGGGGAGGAAAAGCAAAAAGTTTGAAGAAGACAAGGAAATACATTGCACAAGGTACGGCTAAAGTGGAATGAAGGAGAAGGAGGATCAAATGATTCTGAAGACTGAGAAAAGATAGTAAAATATCTTCAAGGGAAGAAGAGGCAGTAACCTCAAAGGAGAATGAAGTTGAGACAAATGAGATGGACAGGCACACCTAAGACCTCCAGAACCTACCTACAGAAAGTAAGATCTTAGATGTCATGCCACAGTTAAATAGTGCATACAGTAAGGAATTATATACTGTATTCTTCAATTTACAAGTGGCTTGGTGGGCAGCTGCTATCACTCTGGCTAGTAGGTGTAGTGATTTGGCTGTTATATGGGGAGTATGTATATGTATATCTATATGTGTGATTTATAGACATACAGACATGTTCGTTTTTACATCCTTTTCTAAACTATTAAATTTACTGGGAAAAAAATACAGCTGGAAATAGCTGTGATCTGCAGATGTCATTGCAGAGGCAAATTGCTGTTACAACTTTGGATGGATGTTGCTGAAAATGTTTAAATGACCTAAAAATAACCTCATGTAGCATAAGGGACATTGTATGTGCACTGATACTTCTTCATGAGTCATTTCCTGTTGAAAGTGTTATGCAAGGCTAACTGCTAGAGGGGGTGTATGTATGTGGTTATATATAAAATAAAGAGCAGGCTGAGTGTTTTTACCAAGGTGCTTTATGTGGCTCTGTTGGCTTGGAGTGTGATTGTGATGAGCGGCATTCTGCCTATAAAGAATGCTTAGATTTAGATATTGGCTATTGGAGATTGTGATGGCCCTCTGGGGTTGCACTCTGTGGTGTCTTTTCCCTTGAGACTGACTATAAAGTAGGCCACACATCCTTAAAAATTCCTTGAACAGAGGAACTATTTGTTGCTCTAAATTGTGTTTTACAATTTCATATTTTAATGATTGTTTAAAATAACCAAAATTAAATCACTGAATGGATAGAAGTATCACAAAGATAGCATGTGTGCAGCCACTGTGCCTGCTTGAGTTAGTAGTCTGTCTTTTGATAAATGAAAACTACAGATAACATTGAACCATAATGAATGACTTTAGATATCAGTGTTAATGATGCTATTGCTCTTTCATTTAATCACCTAGGTCATGTGGTTTATGCATAGTTGGACATGACTGCATTTCACTGGCCAAATCTTCAACTGCTTTCTCTCCAAAAAATTCATGCATCTCTGACTGTATTGAAACACTTGCAGTGCAAAATTCTGCTGTGAATTGAGAATCAGCTTTAGGATAGGAGTTGTGTAAGTGTCTTGTTAAAGTTAGTGCAAGAACAGTTTGAAGGTCACATTTTTTAATAGCAAAAATGTATGTACTGGATTTTTTTTGGGAAGCTTCCACCTAGCAAAAAGGATTTTAATTAAAAAAAAACCCAAACCACTCAACCACCAAACCAACCAACCAAACAAAACCCACAGCACACACAGCTCCCCTCTCCAACAACAAAAAAACAACCAAACACCAGCACCACTCCCTCTGCAAACAAACCCACAAAAAATCCTGACCCAAAAACCAAACGCCAAAACATTGGCACAGAGGCTGGCTCCAACCTGAACTATGAAACCTAAGATTCAGTTCTCATTTTGACCAGTATTTTGTTGTTGATTTCTGTACTGTATCCATAATGACAGACTTCTGGCTTCCTTCTTTATAGGCTCAGATTATTCCTCAGTGGGATGGTTACCTGGTACTGAATCCCTTTGGCAGTCCACAACTATTTCATCAAGCAGTCAAAGCAATCCTGTCAGAAGACACAGTATAGCTTCCGACAGCGGAGACACTGGGATTGGTACCTCCTGTTCTGATAGTGTGGAAGGTGAGTTGACGCTTTTTTGGATGTTTCTGAGAGAAACGATCCAAAATGTTTTAAAGGTACGTTTCCCAAAATAACAGTACTTTTGCAAAGCTGTTGAGCACATGCAATTCCTTGTGTTCCTGGCTGGACCAAGTAATTGTTTTGGTGAGGTTTAATTAATTTACTTCTGCATGAGTTGTGTGTATTAACTTGCACAAAGCTGGTACTTGTGTTGGATCTTTTGATAATTGTAGTTACAAAAAAGTGCCAGATTTGTACAGAGAACTAATATCCTGTACTACAGCACTTGATAAACAAGTGGTAAAACTTTTGAGAGAGCGGATGAAGGGACAGTGCTTTCTGGTATCTGTTGTGTACGTCAGGAAAGAAAGCTTGCTCACTGCGGTTGGGAGGAAAATGAGGCATGTTGCCTTCTCACTTCTTTCTTCTGGTGGGAGATGTTTGCATTTTATTGCGTGGCATTTGACACAGGGTCAAAGGAGAATCAGCAGTATCTATAGACTGTTAGAACTTGTTTTGGACTAAATCATGGTTACTCAAAGTTGGTCATATCAGGGAGGGTTTCAGCCTCTAGGATAGCATCATTTCCATAACATTGGCACCTTCCATATGGAATGTGTCAATTAAGCCGGAATGAGAAACACTGAACAGGAGTAAGGCTTGAGGTTTTCTTTTTATGCAGCTTTATTTCCCACTAAGATTTTTTTAAGACTAAGGTGATGACAGGAGGACTGCGATATATTTTTCTCCATCATCTTTCTATGCATAGTAAGTTTTTCAAAAGGGGTAGCTGAAATGAGGAAGAAGAGAGAAATTAATAGAAATCAAGTAAGAAATGCTGAATTAATGTAAGAGACAGAAGTCACTATAGGGGGGCTGAGCATTCCTGAAGAGAGGTTCAGATGCCTGAAGAGTTGAGTCTGTCAGGTCTCTGTGCACATGAAGAAATCCTTTCCACTCTCTTCCCTGCTGCATCTGTCAGTTGGAAAGGAGCTCCACAGAAGATGCCTTGTAGCTTGCTTTCTGCTTCCTTTAATTTCTAAACTTTTATTGGCTTTAGCAAAATAAAAGTTTTACTCAAGTACTCAAATTCTTGGATGTAAAACTGAAATAGTAAATTGATATTAAAGAAAAAAGCAATGAAGTTTCTGCATTAAGAGATGCAGGGGGAATAAAGCTCTCATGGTGTGTGTGTATATATATATTTACAATCAGACTCACCCATGTGTTGCACAATGCTATTTTAAGATGCAGCATTGGAATAAAAACATGCTCTCCCCTCCCCCTTTTGAGGGCTTCCCCATTTGAGGGGTGGGAGAGGAAATGAAACAGCACCTCCTCATCAGATGTTGTCCTGGCTAAAGAGAACAGACCAGCTGTTCCTTCGAGCAGGGAGAGAGGGGGATGGCACTGGAGTACAATCACGAGTTTGATAGGCGGTTGTTACTACTTAACTCTGTTCATTTGCATGCTTTTCAAAGATCATTGTTATGAGCTGCATTTAGGGTTTGTCAAAGCAAAAGAGGGGAAAAGTTGCAACAACAGGTTGAAGTTTATGCCTCTGGAGATGCTTGATGATGATCAGTTCTACTGTATCCTTACTGTTATTGATTTCCTGCCGCCTTGTTTGAAAAACTTTCAGTAGCAGAAAATAAAATGTGGAAGAAAAAGGGAGGGAAGCCTAAATGTAAATCAAAAGCTAACTGAAGGAGCATGTGGCAGATTTGGAAATGGAATGTGTATGTACATTTTTAGTGGAAAGTGCATATGCCTGTGATACCTAGTTGTCTTGCATCTCTCAAGCTGTCCCCACATCCACAGAGAGTATCGCTGTGATCTGTAGGACTGCCAGGCCGCACTGGTAATTGCAGACTTGATGCTGGCCATCTGTTCTCAATGTGGTGCTTGGGAAGAAGCCGTTGGAGATTTTTTTTGGAGGGGAATTTTTTTCACAAGTCAGCAGATCATTACAGTTTTTAACAATGCTCAGAGAAGGAAGCATGGCCTTGCTATTTTCTTTCTAACATGGCTACTAAAAGTCAAAACCTTGCTTTTAGAATTAACAGCTGCTTTAGTTTTGTAAGTGCAGGTGTATTAATTTGTATAGATGTGTAGTTACTAGTGCAGGGAATGGAGCTCAGATGCATTTAAAATCCATTTTACTGGTTTTCTTTATATGTTAAACGTTTCTTCTAATTAATCTCATCCTTCATTTCATGAACATTTCATTTCTTTCTGAAACTGTAGGGCCTAAAATATAGGGCCAAGTAGCTGTTGTGTTAGGCTTGAATTTGCATGGTTTGGAGGAGAGATGGGTTTTAACAAAGACAAGAGGAAGATTTTCTGTTTAAAATGTCTTCAGTTGGGTGTCATATGTTGTATTGTGCAAAGGTAGGAAAATTAGGAAATAAAATAACTAGTGGAGTTTCATTGTTGAAGTTGAGCAATGTCGATGTGTACAGGGGAAGAGGAGCAGAGAAATTTAGAAACTGTAAATGCAGGGATTTTTTTTTTTTTTTTGGGTAGAATAAGTCTAAATATTTTAATTCAGAGTACTCTTAATATAAGGATAAAAAAGCATTTTATGTCTGTGTAAACTACAGTTAATGTGGTTGCTTTTTTGTCTGTTTGTTTCCTGTTCGTAAGTGGTTCTGGATTCAAGTCAGCTTTAGAGTGAGATGAAAAAAAACACTGTATTCTGTATGGAGCAAGAGGAAGAGATTTTAGTACGGGTTTTGCCAGGTTCTTTCCATTTCTTTTCTCTTTAAAGTTACCTTTATCTGTAACTCAGCTCTGTTACTAGTGTTTTCAGCTTGTCCTGTGCAAGTCTGGCAGAAGAGTTTATGCTTGGGCATTGATTGTAGCTACGTTTTCAGAAAAATCTCTTATTCTCTATTTAGAAATATGATGGAAGTGTAACGTAGAGTTCTATGATACTGTTGAAAACTTCCCTTTTTTTCTGGTAAAATAGGAGGTTTGTGTTCAGGATAAATTGTGTAGAAGAGAAGGTTTTAGTTGGTGATGAGCAGTTGATCAACAATCAGTAAAGACTATCTGAATGGGCTTGTTCTTGTTTTTCTTCTCACTGGCAA